>OMNN01096207.1:0-11897 GCA_900302755.1 Chromis chromis
GTGCTGGCTTGTAATGCAACGATAGTGCTTTGGTTAGCTCGTCGTAACGCAGCGTACTGGGCACTGCTGGAGACACGAGATTCTTTAGCAGTTTGTATGTGTCTGCCCCAATCACAGAAAGAAACACACATACTTTCTTTTCATCGGCGATATCATTTGCCAGCATCCACTGCTCCACGCGCTCCAGATAAGAATCAAAATCCTCCTTTGATTCCTCGTATTCCACCACGCGACCGACTTGCATAGCCATGTTAGCTTAGCCGATGCTAGCTATGAGCGACTTGTGCCCGGTTCCTTCACAAAAAAAAGTTTCTTTTGTTTACATACGACCAGTGTACAGTCCGCTATGCAGCTCTCTTCACGCTGTGGTGATCTTTAATATCCTCGTCGCCATTTGTAGTATACTGGGATGTTTTGCAGAAGAGACGAGTCCAGGGCTGTGATTTCAACACATGCTTTACTACAACTCTTGTGGCACATGCACGGTACAGGTTATAAACACTGCCTGACGCTATATTCGCTGGCCAACCATAAACTAACCCTGAGGACAGAATGTCTACATTTTAACCACAAGTGGCAACAAAACTCACTCTATTACAGTTTGCCACCAGAAATATGCCTCGTCTTCAAAGCGAAGAAGCTCTGGCTATTGATGCTGGCCCCGTTTTTTTTTGTGTTCAAACGAACGACATAATTGCACGCATGAAGCGGCCCATTAAAACTCAGCGTGACAATGATGAAGGATTGTGGAAGGATGGTGTCATGTGGACCAAATTCTGTCCTGCAAGTCCAATCTGGAGGAAGTTTCCGTATAAGTTTCATCATTAAAACGCTGCTTTTTTTTTTTAGCACAATCACCAAACAACTTGCACCCGTTTCATGCATTTGTGCAACACGGGGAACAACATAGCAAAGAACAAACCACATCTTTGGCCTTTATTTGTTCATAAATCAGTAAAACGTGTTTGTTCCGCCCATTTTTTTTCCAAGAATGGTGTCAATGATGTTATTATGGGGGGGATTTCCAAACTCACAACATACAAATGGAAGGCAGTTGAATAATAATAATAATCTAACCTTTATTGATCCCCTTGGGTTCCTTCCTTCTCTGCATTTGACCCATCCTATTCAAAGTTAACCTTAACTATACATACTAGGAGCAGTGGGCTGCCGTGGTGCAGTGCCCGGGGAGCAGTCAGGGGTTAACCCTTTAAGTCCTGAGTGCATCATTGGCGACACGTTTGGGCTAGCACACTTTGGAATACCGTAAATGTCACCGTTTGTGCTATCGGAAAAAAAATCCAACGGTTTCTGAAAGCTGAGGCGTTGCGCTTTACAGCCAATATGGTGTCATTACGGTAATTTCATTTGTGCGCCCACGGAATCGACTGGATGAAATTACCGTAAAATTACTGTAATGACACTATATTGGCTGTAAAGCGCAACGACATTGTCATTACGGTAATGTTATGGTAATTTCATCCGTGCCCCCCCAGGAATCCGCTGGATGAAATTACCGTAAAATTACCGTAACTCTTATAATAGGCAGTAAATCGTAAATAACTGCCAGATATTGAAATTTTCTTCTGAAAAAATGGGCACAAGCACTCACAGGACATTTTCTTACCTTTTTATAATCAAAATAGGAAAAAAAGACCAGGTGGACATTTTGAGGCTCAGGTCTTAAAGGGTTAAGGGCCTTGCTCAAGGGCCCACAGTGGTGGTGACTGGGACAAGCGGTCGCTCTCACTTTCCCACCTCAACCTCTTGCCTGTCCGGGCTCGAACCAGCGACCCACCGGTTACAAGTTTGCTTCACAAACCACTAGGCCACCACCGCCCCTAAATGATGTTATTATGGGGGGGATTTCCAAACTCTACACATATAAATGGTAGGCAGTTTTATTACTGTGCACAAAGTTCACTTTCATACCAAGCATTTTTTTCAACTCTTTGTTCCATCCACTCATTATTCTACCCTTTTAAACCAACGCCATCCATGTTCAGGTGCCAAGTGAGCCTTACTCGGCGTTATAATCAAGATCAGAGGTCAGTTTTTGACCGATTTTTAGAGGAAGGTGCGATCACAGAGGTGCGGCAGATCTACCTCATGCCTAAGCCCTAATACCTTTACAGTTCATCTGTTACTATTCCGTCCCAGCCAGAGGCTCCTGCTTCCAAAACGGGCACAGTGCTGGATTAAAAGCTCCGCTGATGATCTGCGGGCCGCCCACTTTGCCCTTGACCAAACTACTGTGAAAAATGTCCCAAAACGCGACCCGGCGCCAGCGTTTCATTCCCTAAAGGAGACCCGGGCGACGACGCTGTGGAGTGAGCCGAGGAGAATCGGCCGTGTGAGGCTTCCTGGGTGAACTTTACACGAGGACACCACAGGCTTCATGTTGCGTCCCTCCTCCTTCCAAAGTCAAACAATTTTGAACTTAAGCTGTTATATAAAACGCCCCACATTACATAAAAAGCTTTTAAAACAACAGGAAAGATGATTACAGTCAGTAGCTGTGAAGTATATCATCTCTTTTTCCTTAGGACATGAGAAATTCTGCACCTTCTGCGCCAAACGATGACGCTCACATTACCGCCTTTCCCACTGTGCTTATTTGCTGCGCTGTGCATTTCTTTCCCCCCTCCTCCTCCTCCCTGCAAATCCACTGTGAGAAATTTACATAAGAGAGAGCTGTCATCTTTATCGCTGTTTGACATCATGATGTTGATGTGATCATTAAAAAAAAAAAAGCCACTTTCCTCATTTGCCAGAGGGGTTTTCCCAGGAGAAGAGCGAACATGGCATGAAGTCATGAACGGAGCAGCTGATCGGGCCTAAAGAGACACAGAGAGAGAGAGAGTTGGAGCGATGTGAAGTGAGACGGTGTAAAATGCTGAGTGTAGCGTTCTCGGATGGTGGGAAGACTGGTGCTCCTCCTTTGAAGTTCATTTACATTGCAGAAGTTAAGCTCAGGCAGTTTACCGGGAACTGTTTACAGTCGGGGCTGCAGTTGATGAAATTCCTTAAATTGTCAGTTATGCTAGACATTTAAGAACATGAAAGCATCAGCACTGTGAGGGAGGGTTATTAAACACCTTGTCCCTACAAGTTTAGACTAGAAAACTGCTAGAAACCTTTTAAAGGACCCATTTTTGAGCAAATTCGTCCAAGTCTCTAGTGTCCCCACAATGCCTACATCAGTTTTTTAGCTCAAAATGCTGCAAAGATGGTTAAATTTGACCATTAATGTAAAGCTGTATGTTTATACCAACAAAAAAAACACAATAAACAAAGGATTTTCACCATATTGTTAACCCTTTAAGTCCTAGTGCATCATCGGCGACACGTTTGGGCAAGGGCACTTTGGAATACCGTAAATGTCACCGTTTGTGCTATCGGAAAAAAAGTCCAACGGTTTCTGAAAGCTGAGGCGTTGCGCTTTACAGCCAATATGGTGTCATTACGGTAATTTCATTCGTGCCCCCCCCCCCCAGGAATCCGCTGGATGAAATTACCGTAAAATTACCATAATGACACCATATTGGCTGTAAAGTGCAACGACATTGTCATTACGGTAAATTCATTCGTGTCCCCCCAGGAATCTGCTGGATGAAATTACCGTAAAATTACCGTAATGACACTATATTGGCTGTAAAGCGCAACGCCTTGGCTTTCAGAAACCGTTTTTTTCCCGATAGTAAAAACGTTGACGTTTACGGCAACGACTTTGCGCTTTACAGCCAATATAGTGTTATTACGGTAATTTAATTTGTTCATTCATGCCCTGAATGAAACCGTAAAATTACCATAATGACACTATATTGGCTGTAAAGCGCAACAAAAAAATGGGCACAAGCACTCACAGGACATTTTCTTGTAATCAAAATAAGAAGAAAAGACCAGGCGGACATTTTGAGGCTCAGGTCTTAAGGGGTTAAATTCAATGTCCTGCAAAGACTTTATTTGATGTTACACGTAATCAAACTTTTCGGAAAGGGGCTTCTGTTTAGTTATCCCTGTGATCCAAACAGTTCCTGTCGGAGATCCTTGTTTTGTCTGTGAACTCGCACTCTCAGGTGTAGCATGGTAGCAGGGTTAGCTTTGGAAGCTGGGCAGATAACGTTCTGCATATCTTTTGTCTTCTCTGAACCCTGACCCCAAAACTCACCGAAGCCTAAGATCTGTGTACGCCCCGACACTGTGGATGCATCATCTTCCTCCGTGCGGTACCAGATTGCTAAAGAGTCCTTAAAGAGTTTCTTTAAGGCAGCGTGCGTCAGACGAAATGCTTTCAGGTTGCTAAGCCGTGTCTGAAAACCCATCCTCCTACATCGTTTCATCATCAGAATTCGGAGGTGGAGGTGTCTGTGTCCAGCTGCATTGCACCTTTTTTGTAAATGACTAATTCGACATTCACACCCATTTCACAGAGCTGCTGGTCGGTCTGTGGAGGTGAGAATGTATGCAGGATTATCATTTTTTTTGCTTCGTCACACATCCATTTGTCTCTTTCGCTTCCTGCGTGCAACAAAATGCATCCATAAAGGCCCATGAGGAGCTTCTGGGTGTCCAAAAATGTGTTTATAATCTTCGTCCCAACTGGACGAGGATTATCACATCATGCCCCCCACTATGACATCAGGCTCTTTGGGGGCGTCTTTGATTGTGGCCATTATGAGCAGCGTTTACCACTTAGACACTCGACATGTTTGGACTGCATTACTTGTGCTTCCGAAATTGGAAATCAAGCTTGTGTCCGACATCGTAGTGTCTTCAGAAGGTTGCAGTTTAGGTTACATTATGCATGGCTGCAATGAACCAAGTAGAAGAAGCTGGAAGGAAAACCAGTAGTTTGTCAATTGCTGTCCGAACTGTCCGAGATAAATTGCTAGAAGTCTTTGGGACTTCTGGCAAGTCCCAAAGACTTCTAGAAAAGTCAGCTTTTCCCGTTTCCGCATTTTCAGTTGGGAAAGTCAGCTGGTATTGGCCATCTTTTATGCAGAAACATGTCCCATTATGTGCATTAGCTCTTTAGAAAAACCACAAACCACTTGGAGTGAGCATTTTGTTTTTGTGCAGTTGTTTTCAGTCGTTTTCTCAAATTTTGTCATTTCCATTAACCTTTTCTAATGCAATACTGTAAAATGTGCAAAAATGTTGCGGAACTACGGCCACCGAAACTAGACGTAACTCTCTAGAAAATATGATTTTGACATTTAAAACAAAGCCATTCAAGTCTTAGGTTTAGAATCAGTAAACTAGTAAAGTAGGATTGAATAATTTGGCGACAGGCACGAGTCCATACTGTTAATGTCTGATGATTTGTCTTTTGCTTTGGATAAACGTGGTTTCATCTTTGAAAGTAAAATGTTAAAGCTCTGTGTTAATGTAATGTTCAGCATTCAGACATCGCTGTACTGGCTGTAAAGACTTGGACTCGTCTTCTCTCCCTTCAGACTTTACTGGAGGTTTGCTTTAATTAGACTTATCACGACTTCCAACATTCCCAAAAAGACTAAAAACAAACCCAGCTGATGGTTGCATATGATGCCACTACATGAATAGACGCTGAAACACATGCTGTGTAGAAGATCAGGATAATCCCAGACTATCCACACAGATGCTTTTCTACATGATCCCTCCATCGAACAAGAACTCAACAGATGAAACGGTGGAGCTTCTCTTAAATGTGACACGTTGCAAACCGTCTGTGATGGAAGGAGGGCCGAGTTAATGAGCTCATAAGACTTCATAGCACAGAGATCTTAAAGTTTACAGAGGGCCGTGAAAACAGATGACTTGAATTCTGGCTCGGGTCCAGTCAGCTGACCGTCGGCACCCCGAGCCGCCTACGTACGACGCCGCATTCCCCAGCGGGCCCTACAGACGAAGTAGGCCAAGCTCAGACTGACAGCAGCCTATTTCGGGTGATGGATGCTTCAGAAATTATCACAAGCACTCGAAGGTTCTCCTGATGAGCGCTTGCATCACAGGGTGGTGTTTTGAGGTCAAGTCGCTTGTTCCTGCCGTTCGGGTTCAGCTGCAGACTTTCTTCCATAAACAGGGGAAGCGCTTGAATGTAAACTTTAGCAGGGAGGAAGGATCAGGCAGCTTATAAAAAAAAAAATCTTCATCTGCTCCGGTCTGATGTCATTTTTGTTGAGCAGGACTTTCAACTGGTTCGGTTTATTTATGAAGGAGACTTTTAGAAAATGTCTTCACAGAGGAGTGTTTGTGCAAAAGCAGGCTGAGAATACGGTCGTTGTAGAAGCGCGAGTTAAAGATGATCTGATCTCAAGAAATTGTAGTACTTGGATGTTAAATATAGAATCTTCTCTGAGGTAGAACTACAGTGTTATTCTGTGTGAAACCATAAAACATCTGGCATAAACCAAAGTTATTAGCAGTTTGAGTGATTGCGTACAGAACAATGTCATTGCTTGTGTAGAGAACACTGCACAGCATTCACCTCTGTGCTTTTTTTTCTGTTTTGGAAACCCTGTTCAAGTCGACTCACGTTGAATTTACTCAGGAGTTTTGTGGTTTGAGCCCCAGCAACACTTAAATAGTCTCAACTGATAGTTACACTAAGCTGGCTGAGCAGAACCGTAGTCATCAACTTTCTCCCATAATAAACACGGAGGCTGCGCGGCGCAGACGTCGTCTCCCAGAGCAGAAAGGAACAATGTTCTCTTTCCCCCTCCATGAGTTATCTCGCCATTTTCATGTCTGCAGCACAAGTGTGGAAAATCTTTTCTAGTTTATGACGGAGGAAAAAGTCACTGTTGACTTTGCCTCGTGTTACTATAAAAAGCTGCTGTGCTGCCTTCATGATCACGATCTGTCTGGAGGGACTCTTTGGTAAATTATAGGGCTGCAACTTTAGATTATTTACACAGTTTCGTTGCTGATTATTGTTTTTAGATTAATTATTTGGTTGATGAAATAGTGACAGCCCTTTAAGGTTTACCAGAGCTTAAAGTGATATCTTCATATTGCTTGGTTTTTTTTTCCAACCCGAAACCAAAAGATTCTCATTTTTTCTATCATGTAAGACAAAAAAAACTCTAAATTTTCATATTTTAGTCGCTATAAATATGAAATACCCTCAGTATTTTAAGTAAGTACAGATTTATTAGCATTTTCAGCCCTGCATCCTACCTCTGACGTCTTTAAGTACAGCACTAAATACATAAATGTTTGCACTATAGCAGTGGTTCTCAACTGGTCCAGCCTCAGGACCCACTATGTCTCTATTAATGATGGTCGCGATCCAAATTTTTGAAGTTTGCTGTTCCTGTTAACAAATTAAGGTTTATTTGGGTGTAGTCTCAACGCATTTTGATACAGCTTGGGAAAATTTTGGCTCATTTTTTGCTCATTTTGGTATATTTCAATACTTTTGCCAAGTTTGGGGCATATTTTTGTCCCATTTTGACAGATTCTGAGAACATGTTGGTTTATTTTTGGCACGTCTTAGCATTAATGTCTCCAACAAGCTGGCAGAGCCACATCTAGAGGTTAATAGTGGGCAACTACTGGTGTCACCACCACTAAATATCCTGCTATTGAAAGCAAACTGTGTCATAAGAAACACGTCCTTTAAAATAAGACTTTATACCACTACTTTTTTAGGGGGTCGTGCTTCTGCGACCCTCTAAAAATGGCTTCGCGACCCACTTTTGGGTCCTGACCCACCACCACTGCTCTAAGGGAAACGTTTTGAAGTTTTCCTGATTATATTCTTTGAGATATGTGTGTCCACTAAGGGTTTCGCACATCATACAAGCTCCTCAAAGCATATATAGATTCTCCCAAACCTCTGCAAACTTCAACCTTTCTATATTTAATCAGCAACAGTTGGCAGCCTGATGCATCATCATGAACCCCCCACACACGCTCTAGTTGCTCTCATGTTATTAGATGTTATTTTTGGGACTCGGAAACACTAAAAAAGGATTTCTCCTGACATCAGCCATGGCAACAGCGTCATTTACAGCGAGTTCGGAAGGTCAGCTGCGACATGTTAGTTAGAAATCTTTTGAACTTTACTTCAATCTTGGTAGCGGAATTGAATCCTGCCTGTTGCCAAGAGTAACAGCGTGGGCTGCATTGCTCGCTGATTAGAAATAAAGCAACGAGCACGAAGCAGCTTCACCTCAGGTCATGTGTAGGCACCGATATACATATATGAACATTTCTTCATATGTATTCAATTCGAATTCCTCTATGCCGGAGCATGAGATCCTGCTTTTTCCCTTCTATTTGCTTCATTCAAGCATTTTTGCTGTTACATTAACCAAATGCACAAATATGCACACAAACATAAAATGAGTCACTCTGAGGTTTCATTCATGATTACCCTTCTCTTGTGTTTATGGCACTGTTTATTCTGAACATCATGTAAATATGAAGACATTTCCTCTCATTTTACGGTACAGAAATGCAATTTTTTTTTTCTTTCCTCCCTGCCAGGTTGAAAGCTCAGCTCGGCGGGAAATTTTCCACTCTCCCCTCTCCGCTGTTCACGGCGTGTCACACAGAGATCTGAAGTGGGTGTCATGTGCAGGGGGAAAAAAAATTGGAGGGAGCTACGTGGAGATTGTTTTACATGCTGCCAGGGATGGTCATGGTTCAACAAGGCCTCATATCTAAATAGGTCATTGCCTTCCAAGTTGATCTATACGACCGGTTTGAAAGAGGCACATATGGACAGTTTGTGCTTCCATCATGATTAAAAGAAACAAACACTGATTGTTGGTAAAGAGACGACATAAGCTGGCGCCTGCTGTTGATGCTTTGTATGTCGAACCATCCACCCTGTTTTTTTTGGCACTACAAGAACTTGCATCCTCATTCCAAGGGAGTTAAAAACGTCCATTTGTCGAGGTTGTTGGCATCTGAGAGGTATCCACAAGATGTCCTTTTTGGCGTTGGCGCCACCGGCATCAATATTCAACGCAAGTTTTTACAGTTTAAACGAGCAACAGAAAGAGGTTAGAGGGTTGGTGTAAGTGTGTCCCATGTCCAACCATTATTTGTTCAACTAGTTTAGTTTTATCTTGAGTTTTGTTTTCACTCACTGTTTGGCTAAGTTTAGGTCTGTCAGACACCCTCCGCGCATTTAAAAATGACCCTGAAGGGCACCCGAATGCGACACAAAGAGGTGTTGACAGATTGGCTGTGTGTGACGAGTTGGGAGTTCATTGTTTTCTGAGTTGTCACTAATCACCCTCCATTAATATGAACGTGGTCTGGCTTGTAGTTGGAACAGATGGACGGACAGACCGACACACTGTCCTCAGGCCTCGCCACTAACAGGTCAGCGGGTCAGGGATCAGATTAAACACTCCCAGTACGCCGCTGGGAGTTTCATCCAAACAGCAGGGACAGTACGCTGGAGAGTGATGGCACATGTCCATAGAGGTCCGACAGATGGTCTCAGTCACTGCGGGTTTATTTCACAGAGGAGAAAATATCTTTACAGCAGCTACAGTAAAATTAGATTTTGGTTCTGACTCTTATCTCCCCACGCCGAACATGACCGCACACATGCCCCCTGCATTTTCTGATGATAATAGCTCGTCCAGTTCATCATCCACATGTCACTTTCTGGCTGTAATCTACCAGTCTACAAGCTTATGCACTATTAAACCTGAATTAAAAACTTTTTTTGCTGATTTTTTTGAGGATATTTCTTAGATGAGGAGGCAAAGTGTAAGAAGTTTTTGGTTATAAATGTCTTAGACTTTCATATTTTGTCTGATTTATCTCAACAATCATTGCAGAATTCTCTGAAATGTCCACATGAACGTTGAGGTTTTGCCAATGAAGCTGCTAATGAACACTAGGTGAGAGTTGGAGCTGGCAGAAACATTCAATGAGTCTCCTCCTGGTGACGTATGGACGATCGGTCATGCAGAAAAAATGAACAAGGATTGATTTTAAAACCCAGAGGACCATGGCAATCATGAAATATTTACAATAACACAGTGTTTACAGTCAAATTACTCCATCCAAAACTCCATCATACCGGGACCAAGAAGCACTTAAGAGTATGTTTTAAAATGTTTCTTATAAACTGATGGTTGAGTTTGTCCCATTCGAGCAAAAAGAGAAGACAAACATTGGTTTTAAAGTCACAGGACCTTTACAAGCATTACAAAAACTGTAGTTGCAGAGAAATACGATCTGTTTTTTCATTCTAGTACTGCCAAGTTCTTTTAGAATCCATAAACACGACATGCAAAATGTCCCAAAAAGTGGCATGCCATGTATATGCCATTCCATAATATCATCTTTAATATACCCAATACATTTTTACAAAGCATTTACTGAAACATAAAGAGCTGTTGGTGGACTTGTAGCAGTTTTACCTGATCTGATGTTTTGCACTAGGTAGGTTTTCTTTGGTGAAAATGAACTGAAATTAACCCTTGGAACATTTTTAGTGTTTTAGAGTGACTTTGTCCACAATCAAGTGTAAAAAAGTCCCAGAAAAAACGGAAAAAAAACTTCCATGTGTCCCAGGAGTCATTCCAATACATCTGCGATCGGACCAGGGGTGTCCTAGTGAAAAAGGGCACAAATTACCACTTGTGTGTCTCTTTCCACTGTTGATCGTTAGTCATGATAACCCCGCTCCCAGCCCCTGACGTACTCGGTTCTTAGCTGTGGCCCAGCAAAGAGTTGGTGCTTGCTAAGCACCCGTTTTTAGAACCTGGAGCCAGTGCTTAGCACCTGTTCTTTGTGTTTCCACCACCTAAGTCAGGCTCTGGCTCTGAACTAGCACTGGAACCAGCTCAATGGAAAAGGTGTAGCAGAGAGGTAAGATTTGAACCAAGAGAGGGCAGTGCCGGTGATGTTAAAGACTGTTTCAAGGCAGGTGAGAAGGATGGAAAGGTGGATTGTATCGAAGGCAGCGCTGAGGTCAAGAAGGATAAGAATGTTTAAGTTTCTGGCATCAGAGGAGAGAAGAAGATCGTTGGTGACTTTGAGGAGGGCTATTTTGATACTGTTTTTGGAGCAGAATCCGGATTGCAAAGATTCATACATGTTATTGGTGGACAGATAGGCTTTGAGTTGTGAACTTTTCAATGAAAATTCGCAAAGCAGCAACTCACACTGTAGAGCAAAAAGTACAAAATATCCCTCTGGAAAAGATGTATGAGAAAAAAGTTTGGTAGAAGTATGAAGTTGCACAAAATTGGCCTTAAGTGATGCATCTCTGGTGCACAGAGCAGCTCCGGGCCCTGCTTGAACCCTGACCCGTTTAGCTCTTCATGCCGGAGTCGTGCTGATGATGCCTCCAGCCTCCTGCCGGCAGTCTGTGCAATCTTCTGTGCAATCTTCTTGTGGGCGGTGTAGCTAATAGGGTGTCAATGTGAGTCCTCTCCCATCAGACGAACCTCTTATGTCGGTGTAGGAGGATCTAATTTACCCAGACAACCAAACCAACAAGAAATAATGAACAGCGAATCGGCGATGTGAAAATAAAAAGGTCTCATTCCAAAAAGGTACATTTCCATTTTGGGGGAAAAAATGTTATCATGAGTTAGAAGTGTGCTGCGGAAAAACACATTGAGCTGTGGTGCAGTTCTGGACACAGAGTTCCTCAAGCAAAGTCATTATGTAAATGCAAGGCTAACAGTAATGTAGCAGTAGTAATTCTATATGTCGCTTTTAATTATCTTAAAATTTTTTACATAAAGTTTTAGCTCCACTTGTGTTATTCACCCAGATTTGTTATCCTTATTTAATATTGATTTATTAATACATTCAATATTAATGCAACAAACACTGTGTACCAATTAATGCTTACTTGTTTAATGTATTTAAATACAATTTAAAAGGAACATACATTGAACAAGGCAAAGTTGATCACTTTTATTGAG
>OMNN01096211.1:0-26291 GCA_900302755.1 Chromis chromis
ACCTGGTTGATCCTGCCAGTAGTTTGTCTCAAAGATTAAACCATGCAAGTCTAAGTACACTCCGTTTACAGAGAAGTACGGAGACATCGCTGATTGGACGACGGCGCCGTTCGTCTTTTGAACCGGAAGTTACTCTGCCCGTAGCGCGTTTTTTCAAACATGAACGTTACCGGTGACCCAAACGGAGCTGCCGTTATCGGGGCATACATACGTATATTTTCGTATATTCTTGGATAGCGCCAGCTACGTTTGGGTCACCACCAGTAACGTTCATGTTTGAAAAACGCGCTACAGGCAGAATATACTCCCGCATATACTCTCGTTACCATGACACCGCGACGCATCGACGCACGTTTTACGCGTCGACGTATTTTCGTAATCGATTACGTCGATTACGTCGACGAATCGCCCCACCCCTACAAACGATAAAAACGAGCTCATCTTACCTTATCTTAGCTACTAAATGAACATTAATAGTAATAGAACCTAATTAAAGTCCTCGACCTGCAGCTGTGCCTAAGAAAGCAGCAGATCATTTCATCTGCTGATTATTGATCGCCATTGATTGATAGATCAGCAGGAACAAAGCGACTTAATCCAGATAAACTGGTCCTGATTCTCTCTTAATGAACTCCTCACATCGATCTGCTGCAGTAACTCTGCTGCTGCATCGACTCTGATCAGCTGAACAACAGAAGCTCTGACATGTTTCAGTGTCTTCACTCATTAATGAGACTAATGAAGGTTCATTAGCTGAAGCTGAGATCATCTGCTGACGTCACCTGAAGAGATTCAGTATCCAAATGACCTGAAGACGTAACAGGAGCTTTGACGGATCTGAAGATTCTGCTGCTGGAAACTGGCACAAAACATCTTCCATTTTCTCCTGAGGTTTCACATTTAAGGCTTAATATCTCCTCAACCAACAGTGTTGGACACAATTCCTTTAAAGGTGTGCTTGGTTAAGAAAAAGGTATTTAATACACTGTAAAATAATAATAATGATAATAATAACCTGCAGAAAAACTGTGAAAATCTGGCAGCAAGGGTGACAGAAAAAGACATTAAAAAAGTTCAATGCTGTAAAGTTCAAAACCTGTAAAAACTGTGAAAATGACAGCAAATATTTGTAAAATAATGATCTTTTAGCTGATGTAGACACAGTAAAACAGTGTCATTTCATGGTCAGACATTGTAACTTAATGATTTTCTATTCTGTTTGTAAAAATACAGATTTTTGATGTCTTTTTGATGATTATTTACAATTTTGACCTGTTTTTTTTTTTTTTTTTTTTTACAGTCTCGATGTAAATTATTAGGTTATGTTTTTGCCAGCGTTTATCTGTTTGTCTGTCTGTCTGTTAGCAAGATAACTTGAAAAGTTACGAACGGATTTTAATGAAATTTTCAGGAAATGTTGACAATGGGACAAGGAACGTGATTAAATTTTGGTGATATTCTGTATTACCAAAAATGAGAAAATGCCGCTTGTGGAAATCACAATATGAGTGGAAATGAGCTGTGTTACTGGCCTGAGCCTGCTTTTTTAATCACGGTGGCTTATGGGTAATGTAGTAGTAGTAGATGAAGTGCGTTGTGTGTATGTCTACGGCACTCGTGCTGTACTCTTTCACCGTGTCTGCGACAAATAAACAGATCCAGTTCCAAGGTTTACTGCCTCCCATGCTGCCTGTTTTGACAGCGGCCCAGACGGCTTGTTACCAGCACAAAACCAGCCAACACAGTAGTGTCATTTACTGCGGTATACGCCACGGAGCTGCGAAGGTAACAGCTGCTTGGCAGAGGTCTGCGCTCTCCGAGTGCTTTTCTAGTTTCTTTCTGTGATGTTACTAGTTATTATTTGTAAATTGACAAAACATAGAAAATCTGTAAAATAACGTTACCATTTTCGTTCAAATAAGAGCAAATATTCCCCGGTTCGCATCCCGGTTAGGACTCCTGGGATCTTTCTGTGTGGAGTTTGCATGTTCTCCCTGTGCAGTGTGGGTTTTTACCGGGTGCTCCAGCTTCCTCCCACAGTCCAAAAACATGCTGAGGTTAATTGATGATTCTAAATTGTCTGTAGGTGTGAATGAGAGTGTGCTTGGTTGTCTGTCTATGTGCAGTCCTGTAATAGACTGGTGACCTGTCCAGGGTGTCCCCTACCTTCGCCCGAGTTGGCTGGGATAGGCTCCAGCCCCCCTGCAACCCTACAGAGGATTAAGCGGTGTATAGATAATGGATGGATGATTTTCATTTAGATCAGGAAAATAGATAAACACAGTAGGAGATTTTTTTTTCACAAGATGATGGCCTGATGGGAGCAACCTCATGCTCCAGTATAACATCACATTTAACTACATTTCTAATTCTAAAATTCTATTTCATCCATTTATCTTCCTTCTCGCCCACCACAACTGTCTTTTTAGAGCTGCATATTAAAGTAACTCAAGTTTTCCCAAGTTACACTACAGCTGAGCCATTTTCTGTGGCTAGAGTATGTATGCATTTCACACCTACTACTACTCTGTCACAATGCATATACAATATACAGTAACTATACAAAAACAATCCTCTCCCAAACCAACCATATAATCAAATCTTTCCACCCTTCTGTCACAAACTCCCACCATTACCTGTGAGACAGCGGAGGTGATATTGTGTCGGACACACTGGTCTATGGGGTCAGTCAGCCCCTGGCAGCTTCTCTGCTCCATGAAGGGCAGGAAGGCTTCTTCAAACATAGAAGGAGTGCTGAGCACCACCACGGCCAAGGTGTCATCTGGGTAAGACTGGCGCAGAGTGTCAGGCAGCAGAGAGTTGTACCAACCAACCTGTAAACATGAAGGCAAAGATCATTTTAAAGTAGAGAAAATACTAAATCAGGTGCTCTAGTCTAGTTCTCAGTAAAAATGTAAAATAATGACTGTCCTTTTTTAGATAAATGGAAATGATTAGTATTGGCTTTAAGTTCAAAGAGTCTCAAAGGAAGAACAATTTGGGAAAACATCTATCCAATATGATTTTTTCCCCTTAATCTGAGGCACGAGTTTAAATATAAAGTCTATAAGAACAATACAATACAAAGAACGTACAATAATACATAATGTCATCACTATGTTCAATCGATCAATCCATTAAAAAAGGCTTATATTTTATATTAGATTTTTAAAATCAGAGTGTTTCAGATACTTTTTTTATCTGCTGACCAATAGATAAGACTCCCTTTAATAAGAATTGGGAAAGTCATTATTTTTTTTAATCAGCCTGTTAACATATAGGGACAAACAAGGAAGAACAGGATAAGTACAGACAAAATGTACAGTGCAAAAGTCTTTGGCCACTAATAGGGTTGTTGTTTTTGCAAGGTTGTAATGACCATGTTTATTTTTCTGTCTATTTTTCACGAGACAACTAGAAAATACAGGAAATGTGTACATTGTATTGAAAAATGTTTTAAAAAAAAATCTGAACAAACTGAAATGGCAAAACGGATTCAATTTTGTGTTTAAATGTTTCAATATTCACGATTTTATCAATTTGGACAATATCTCCAACACCAGTGGCAGAAATGCCGCCACAAACCATGACAGCCTCTCAACTATGTTTCACTGAAGGCTGCAAACACTCTTTGTCTCGTGTCTCTCTCCAGCTCCTCTTCTCACATATTATTGACTATGGGACCCAAATATTCCAACCTTTGCTTCATCACTCCACAGTCCTGTTCTCTATTGATTTTCACTCCAATCTTTGTGAGCTTTTGCATGTTTCAGCCTTTTAGCCCTGCTCCCTTTCCCAAAAAGAGGTTTCTTGGCTGCTACTCTTGCACAGAAGCTATTCCTGATCAAACTTTTCTGGACTGTAGATGGACCAACTTGGCAACCAGATGAAGCAGCCAGACGCTGAGCAAGTTCTTTGCTAGTCATCTTTTGGTCTCTCAAAGAAGAAACTCTAAGAGACTTCTGATCAGACACAGACTCTCTCTCCTTTCTTTGTCCTTTATCTCTCCAAATTCTTCAAATTTCCTCGTAACAGCTTAAATACCACATCTATCCTGCTTTGTTGAAGCAAAATGATGATTTTTATGCCTGTTAATTTGTGTAATCTTTGTCATTTTGAATGGAATACTGTGACTGAGATTTTATTATCAAGCTTACAATGAGTTAAACTCTTACTATATGTAAGGCTCAACACCAAAAAAACATTGATTGAGACCTAACTTGGAATCATTTAACCACAACAAAAAAGCAGCGCAAACACTCAATAAGAAAGATTAAGGCCAGAAGTATAAAAGGCAAAAAAATAAATAAGAAATTGTCATAAAAAAATCAAGGTCCAAGCACTCAAGGTGGGTATAAAAAATAAAATACCTTCTTTTCAGTGAGCTAGAGACATTAACGAATGCATTAACAAGTGTCGGCTTCCACCTTTTTAACCATTATCCTCTTCGACAAGCACCAGTGGTTTAAGGGACACCAGCAGCACACCCATAATTTTCTCTTTTCTCAGTAAGAAACTTTTGACATGTCTTGAATAAAACTGGTGTAATAAACCAGAAGATTAGTGCAGTAAATCTCTCTGCCCTGTGGAGTTCAAAATTTGTGCAGAGCAAATAAAGATCACACAGACTTTTTTGGCACTTTAGCCTGTAAAAAGTGTTTTTCTGATGGGAAATAAATAAATATCGGAGCTGCACAACATGTTGTTTCAGCATGATGCTACATGATGAATGCTACAGCATTTTATGTTTCCTGCTTGATACAAAAAGACTCCCACAGTTCTCATTTTCTGAACTGGGGCAGTGGTGGCACAACAGGTTAAGTCCCTGACTACTGATCAGAAGGTCAGGGGATCGAATCCCACTGCAGCCACCGTTGGGCCCTTTAGCAAGGCCCTTAACCCCTGACTGCTTCCCAGGCACTGCTACTTGTATGTATAGTGGGATGGGTTAAATGCAGAAGCTGAATTTCCCCAAGGGGATAAATAGAGGTAAAATTATTATTTTCTATCACTAATCTATTGTCTAATGTGATATACTTTATTCTAATTTAAGTGTTCCTGGATATGTCTTTTTTAACTTTATTTACAAGACACAGTGGTTTTTGTTTTTTGGCAGGCTACACATGTGCAAAATGAGCAAGGAGCTGTTGAAAACGGTAAATAGGAAGATTTGGTTGCAAAAAGAAATGCAATGCGAGTTGTATGGAAACAGGTACTCTGTCTGCAGTGTCTTGCATTTGTTGCCACAACATGAGGCAATACAACTAATGTGACCACATAAATCAGCTTTGCATTATGAGAGCGAAGGCAGATATCAATGCCATCTGAAGCAAAAAACTATTTTGGATGCCAGTGTAACAGTGTATAAGAAAGGTTTTAAATGGCTTTTTCGCAACTTTTTACCATATACTTTTCTATGCAGATGCACACAATGACCCCAATAATTGCAGAATGATTAATTGTTTCCAAATAGTTATTCAAATCATCTGGTAAAATTGCTGTATTTTTTTCATATTGCATTATATATTGCAGAAAAGCAAAATACAGCAGTGTACTTGTTTCCCAATACTGTGCATCCCTAATATGCATTGCCATTTGGCCTGTTAGTCTATTCTACGGTACTGTACAACGTACGTATACATTTAGTTTATATCTGTTACATAAACCTTCAATCCAAATTTAAAAACTAAATAAAATACTTCCACTTTCAGAACTGACTGTCCTTTTCAATTCCTCACCTTGCAGTCCTAGTCTGAAGGTAAACAGGGGTTACATTTCTCGTATTTTGTAGTCCATATTGCTGTCAAAGCAACACACTAAAAAGAAATTCGTGCCACCATACCTTTAGAGGATACACCTCAAACCCCAGCTTTGTTAAACAGCTGTCCAACAGTCCTCTTATATTTTCCACACTTACAGTGGAAGCCGCCATTGTTGCATTCAACATGGCGCTTTGGATTGTGGGATATGATGTTCTTTTGTTAGTTAATGTCAGGAAATAAGCTATTCTTTTGGTTGTTTCTGCAATCATTTATTTTAACTAAACTAGTAGTAGAAATAAAACATACTCCGTATGTTAATAAGTGGGACTAGCGGGGTAATTTTGTAATTGAAGACTACTAGCTTAACCGACAACCGCTTACAACTACATTACCCAGAAGCCCCCTGTGCGTACGTCCTACGTAATCACGTCGATGTTACGGGCTCCTGGATTTAAAAGTGGAGTCGCAGTGTTTTCTGTGAGTAGCTTGGTTAGCCAGCTAGCTGAAATATTTGTATTTATGTACTTAATTATTAATATATACATATTTCAGAGACAGCGTTTATGTTATTAGCAAAAGTGGACATTATTAGGAGTTTCAGAGGCGTTTAGAGGTGTTTTTTTTTGCCAACTGAAACAGAAACGTCATGAAGCCTGAGAGTTAGAAACGTCGTAAAACTGCTGCTAACAGACCTTAGCTCAGGTTAACGTTACGCCAACATCATCTGTTTAACACTTGCTTTGCCTGAGTGTGTGTTTGTGGCGCATTTTGCTCTGTCTTCGTTAGCATTAAGCGTCAAGAAGCAGTGAAGTCCAGGGTCGCCTGCATTTCAAATCAGCGTCTCTTCCCCGCGGACAAACGGAGCAATCCAATTAGATTAGCGCACATTCAGGCACCTTCGACAGTAGCTACGTTTACCTGTGCAGCAGCTGATAACCGTCACTGACACATGCAACTGCCCAGGCCTGCTGTAACTGAATCTCCCTCAAAGTGTCAGAGATCGTAACTCGGCTGTTACCTCACCGGCCAGCCGCAAAACACGTCTAAAGTTACTGCATCACCACCGTACAGCAGGTTTTGATGCAATCAGGCTGCACAGCGTTGTCTTGCATGTCGCTTTTGCAAGAATCAGAGAAGTAGGTATGATGGTTGATGTATTTGTCTACTTCACTTGACTTTCTAGTGCAACTCAGACATGAACTGGGACAATCAGCTGAGCTCCATCCTGTCAGTAGCAGATGGCAGCGTTGCAAAGATGAGGGTAAGTAGATCCAAATATCCTCCTTCTTATTTATTATTGCAGAAATGTGTTATTTAAATGCACGTAAAATCATTTTATGCAGTTTTATGCAGCATAAAGAGAGAGCCTTCACTTTTGTTTTGTGGTCAGTTGTAAGTTGTCATTTTTGTCGCCATCTGTAGATGGCAGTAATGCTCTATTAAAGTTTCACAGTGATTCAAATAAAGCAGTGCAGTGACAGTGAGACTTGGAGAATACCCTTTGAATTAGAAAGTTTTTATTATGTGTCCACAGGAGAGACTAGCGTCACCTGGGAAATTCTCCAAAGGAGGAGAAGGTGGGTGAACTATTTTAGGTTTCTGAATATGACTAAAAGTGGAAATTACCTTCCTTTCTTTCCACCTACAGAAAATAATGAGCACCTCGCTTGTTTGAAATCATTTGATGTGATTCACCCCTTTTGTAAACAAACCTCCACACATGTCTCTTCCTCTCCAGATCTGTTTCCAGTGAGGGAAAGGATTCGTGATTCAGATCTGGATCCTCCTGCTCTTCCCCCTCGAGCCCCTCTTCATCGACAGCCTTCCCCATCTCTCAGTCCTGGTGTTCAGTGGGGAGACATTGCTTCGATCCAGTCACAGCTCCAAATACAGAGTCAGGTTTGTGTTTCTTTAACAGTGAGGACCTAATCCCACATTAATGTAAAGGTTCTGTGTGCAACATTCAGAACTGCAAGATGACAGAGTATCAACATAGACCACAACAAATTAACACATCAGCCAAACCTCCCTTCTTCCCTCCCTTTGTTTTACAACCAGAGAGGTTTTGTACATTAAAACAAATAAAAAATTGTCTAGCCACAACCATGCGCTCATGGTAGCATTGTAAAATACAATGAATGGCTGTTAAATTTACTTCTCCTGTCTTTGTTCTGCTCCATGTGTGTCCAGCGGTCCGGAGCAGACCTGTGGATGAATCAGGTCCACTACTGTACATACTAAGAGCAGATAGCAGAAGAGTCTTCAAACAGCAGTGGGGGTTTGAATTTCAATTCTTTGGATTCTTGGGGCACTGAGTGGAAACTGTACTGCGCTTTTGTTTTTCTAGTGCAGTGTGGGAGGTCACTATCAGTCTGTTTATAAGCATGGGAAGGACCAACAGTTTCAAAGGGAGGGACACACATGCACTAACGTGTATTAACTTGCACTAACATGCATGCACAACAGTTGCCATAACAGAACACAAGCTCGGATTACAACACCCACAGAGAGTGACTTTCATTCTCTGCTAAGGATGTCACTGCTCTGCTATTTCTTTACATAGCAGATAGTTGTTTGCTGCTATATTGTTTGTTTAGCATCTTGCATATTGTTAAATTCGAGCAGCCGACAAAATTTCAAAAAAGTTTTCCCACTGTCTTTTCAAGGCGATTGAGTCCCTCACCCAGAAACTCCATGACGTGGAAAGGGAGAGACAATCTCAGCGATGTCACATTCAGACGCTACAAGGTAACCGACTGCTTCATCGTGAGCTATTCTCCTCAGTTTATTCTGGGTCATGTTATCCTCTCATAAACGCAGCGACATCTGACTCATGTTATTGTTAGCCAAAAGAAAGGAACTCTTATCGGATTAAATTCAGTTTAGTGTGGTCACGCCCAAACTAAGGTAACAAGTCAAAACTAAACAGTGAGTTTGTTGAAAGTGGTGCATTAAATTGTAAATAAATCACTGCCACACAGTTTTTGACACATACGTTGCTCCTGTGATATATTATTCAGTGCAGCAGCGAAGTCTGACAAGTGAATCTGGTAGTCGGATCCAGTTTCAGTTCATAGAATTATGTAGAGTCCTTTCATTTAAACCAGGCAAAAGTCATTCATGTTCACAGAAACATCTGCAATACTCTTAAGTGTTTTTTCTCACCTTCAGCTTATCCTTCAGATCAGTGGTTCCACAAGAATCATAGAATTTGTCTCCTGCTTCTCTTCATCTGTGTTGGATCATTTAAAGGAGACAATTACAAAGGATATAAGTCCCTTATTGTACAGAATAGAATAGAATAGCTCTTTATTGTCATTGTGCAAAAAGAAATTGTACAACGAAATTGGAGGAGCATCTCTAGCCATGGTGCAATTAAAAAACAAATAAAATACAAAATAAATATGCAAAATTAAAACTAGTAAATAAAGAAAACAGTCCAAGTCCACATATGCACATACACCTGTTGCACTGTCCCATGTTTAATAAGAATGAAAGATTGTTCAATTGTCCAAAAAGTATCCGTGGGGATTACTTCCCTGAGTTCAAGAGCCTAATAAAAACTGTTCCTCAGCCGGTTTGTCCGGCATGCAGTGCTTCTGTATCTCCCAAAAAGGCAGCACACACACAAAAGCATCAGGACAAAGTTGGATAATGTAGTTTTCATGTTTTTGTTGACATGGCTGGAATAAACTGGTGACATTTATGTTACTTTTTCACATTATTTAACACAAATTTTAATATTTTGGTTTAGCACCACAAACAACATATAGTGGGGAGGCGCATTCTTATAGCTCGCTGAGTTAAGGCGTTACCATGTGGGCGCAGGTCGCCAGCAGCGGTCATGAGTTCGAATCTGGCTCAAGACCCTTTGCTGCATGTCGCTCTCCTCCATACCCCCTTTCACCCTGTCTCTCTCTCTCTCTATCAATAAAAATGGGAAAAACTACCCAAAAAATACACTTTCAGTAACTGGCCTTCAACTGTTTTAGCTGTTTTACCTTCATTCCTCGCTGCAATTAAAAACACTTTAAATGAGCTTTTTTTGTTTTCCTGTGATTGAAATTCTAGTCATTGTGTAAATATACACTGTGAATGTGTTAACTAGTTTAATCTCAGATAATGAAGTCTACTGGCAGGCTGTTTCCGCCTCTACTTTCCTCTACATGAATATAAGGTAGTATTTAATCTGTTTAAATGGCACAGATGGGTTTTGTCTTATGGCTGAATGTGGGGAAAAATGCTTCAATTTTGAGTTTGCATTAAATACAGTTTGATCCACTTCCACTGCATACCACCAGTTTCACTTAGCTTGTCTCAGGAGAGATGTAGGAAAATTGAACCAGTAGCTGAATACTTGCGGCAACAGGAAGCAAGCGGATTTACAGGAAAATATGGTCTCAATTTAGTGAACCATCAGCACTTACAGCTCCACGTGCCGGGGACGAGAGCGACCAAGCGACATTTTTTTATTATTTCACAGTCTCATTAATTTCTATTGATTATTCCTTACTGTGAATTAGATAACTATACATATGTTTGATGCATAAAAATGCTGCCTCACCGCTGTCTTAAGTTCAGACATAGCAAGAGTTTGATCTCCTGTGCCTTCTCTCCTCACTATCCACCCCTGTGCTGTCTGAAAAAGCCAAATCCACTCATAAAGAGGGGATTCATTCATAATTAATGACGTTAATAAATTATTCCGATTTGTCCACAAGGCTGCCAAAAGAGGGGAAAACTCCCTACTTACACTAATCTCTCTCCTTATCTAGAGGAAGTTCACAGGCTGCGTGAGGAGCTGAGGGAGAGGGAGATGGAGAGGGAGGAATCGAGGAGGGGACAGAGTCCGGGAGCAGAGAGGAGGATGGAGCAGTGGAAGAGAGAGGTTGGGCGTGAGCTGAGCAGTCTGCGGGGACACATCACCCGAGCCACGTCGCTAGGCAACCTGGAGGAGAGGTGAATTAGGGGTGGAGCTGGTGGAGGCAGAGGGGGGGGTAAACTGATGACAGGTCCAGGCCAAGATTGGTATGTAAGTGTTTACACCTCACATAGAATTTAAAAAGAGTTTTCAAAGCTTGAGTGGGTTTCACTTTCATTTTGCCGAAGATGTCAAGACAAAAACATTTCAGTCGTTTTTGCATCAGTTTCAGCTCAAAGCTCCGCCGAGAGGAGCTGGAACACCTGCGGAAAGAGTTGGACCAACTGAAAACACAGCTACGTGAGTTATGTGTACACTCACACAAACACCATGATTTCATTGATTCAGCGGGACTGCACATGTCTCAGCCAACTGCTGCCCTGCAAAGGAAAAGGCAAGCACAATCTTGCTCATAACGTCTGCTCTTTCTTTTCCTCTTGACAGGGAGGCAGGAGGAGGACGTGTTCCTCCAGCAGGCCGAGGCCAGAGAGACCAGGAGGCAGTACGAACGCAGCTGCAAGGTGCACATGCATTGTATCGAAACAGGTTGTGTTTGCTTCTGGGCTTGTGGTTTGTATTCTCTCAGATACTTAACCTTTCCTTTGTGTGCTTTGTTCAGACACTGGAGGAGCTGACAGGCAGCTACAGAACCCACAGCACTGATCTGACAAAGACGCTCTCTCAGTATTCTCAAACACAACAAGAGGTCCGACAGATCAGGTGAGCATGTGCATGTTTTGTGTGTCTGGGGTTTATGTCTTGTCTTTAAGTGCATTACATATTTATTCTCTTACATCAGGACAACTGTGTCAGAGCTGAAAGATGAGGTCAGGAATCTCGTCCTCCGAGAAACAGCACCTTTGCTGGCAGCACACACATCAGGTAAATGTCTCTTCCAGTCTGGCTCCGCCATCCCCAGCCTGATGAGTCTATAAGCATGTTTTTCTGTTTGATTCAGGGGCCTCACCGCTCGCACTCCCTCACAGCCACAGCAGAGTTGTCAGAGTTGAAGAGCCAGAGTCTGACTCAGAAGACTTTAGCCCGACTCCGAGCCTGGCCGAGGTCAGCTCGGATGATCTGTCATGGCTGGATGAAAAAGATCCTGGTAAGATTGAATGTTTTCTGAATGAAAAATGCACCCAAGCACGGTTACTCAGTTCACCCGCAGATTAAGCGTGCTGAGTCATCAATACCACATGTTGTCATTGCGTCATTTTCACAAACCTTCTGTGTACCTACGTGCACAGTGTTCGATAATTGGATCGCGCACTCCAACCGACAGAAAAACGCACCAGATGGGCACAGTCTAATGACAGTTTCAGCAAGATGGGACATGCAGTTCGCCCTCCCATTTATCCCCTCACACATCTGGCTCAGCTTTCAGTCTGATTCATCCCAGTAGATCTGAGTCAGAACTACAGTGTGTTTGCCTTTTCAGCATACAGTTAATTAAAGGAATAGACTGACATTTTGGAAAATATGCTTATTTGTTTCTTGGCTAGCACTAGATGAGAAGATTGATACCGCTCCAATATCTGTCGCTGCTTGTTGCCTGGCAACCTCCATGAAGTCAATGCATCCATATAAAAAATAGTCCATAAACAAAATCACAACTAGTCATTTCTACATTTTGGTTTTTGTGTGGAGTAAACATAGGAGCTATAACATGTTATAAGGCATATTTTGTTTGCATTAGACACAGCCAGGCTAGCAGTTTCCCACTGGTTGCAGTCTTTGTGCTAAGCTAACCATCACCTGACTGTAGCCTCGTCTATTATTATTATTGATTTTCTTATCTAACTCTTGACAAGAAAGCGAAGAAGTGTAAGTGAAAATGTCAGACCATTCCACTCAATACAGAAAAACCTGAACCCTTTACCACTGCAGTGACGGGATCCAGTGGCTCTGTTATGCTTTGGGGGCATTTTGTTGGCGCGTTTTGGGTCCACCTGTCCTTGTAGGAGGGAATGGGTGCTGCAAATCAGTACAAAGTTGTTCTGAGTGATCACCTTTATCCTGTGATGAAACATTTTTATCCTGATGAGAGTGGTCTCCTCCAGGATAATAATGCCTCCATAGGGCATGAGAGGTCACTGAAAGATTTAATGAAAATGATGTGAATTATATGCTGTGGCCCTCACAGTAACAGATCTCAACCCAATTACTCCTATGGGAGATTTTGGACCAATGTTTTAGACAGCGCTCTCTAATACTATCATCAAAACATCAAATGAGGGATTATTTGTTTGGAAAACGTTGATTTTCCCCTCCAGTAGAGATCCAGAGACTTTTAGTGTCACTGCCAAGGCACACTGAAGCTGTTCTGGTCACCCAACACCTTTCTAAGATGGTTTATGTTACTTTTTCCTTTAATTTGTCACCCATCTGTATTTCACAAATTTTATGAAGGCAGAAAAAAGTTGTAAAACTGCAAAAGAGACGAGTATAAAGAAAAATATAAATATATATGAAAGTGAGGAATACAATCTGCAGTATGTACAGTATCACTGTGAGCCAGTTTGTAGTCCTGCTGTGTTCCTCCATCTGCACATAAACCACTAAAGCTCTCATTTCCTCTCCAATGGTCTCTGCGAAGCAGGTCATTTCTTGGGAAATTTTGTAGTCTGTGTGTGTCTGTCAGCGTGAGCTCATACACTGGTCACCCCTGAGACTTACAGTAACAGAACGTTGATGTTTCCGGGAAGAGATTACAATCTCTGCTCTAAATGTTTCCCAGAGTGATTTGGGTCCATGAAACCGGGATAATTTGCCGATTGTATACACACACACACACGCGCACACACACATGCACACAAACTCGTACTGGTACACAGTTTTTATGGGAAAACATTTGAATGCCTTCCAAACTAATCCCACGTGGTGGCACAGCAAAGTGGCTCTCGAACACAAAATTTAACTGCTCCTTCTCTGCTCTCCTAATGTCTGCCAGCTCTTCATCAGAAGCCACGAGTACGTCTGAGCGTTCAGTCCAGACGGAGCGACTTTGCTGGTCCAGGATCTGATCTGGAGGATGATGATGATGATGAGGATGATGATGGTGCTGATCTTCTAGATGACGATGTGAACCCAGACTTGGGATCTGACATAAGTCTTAACGACCTCTAAACTTTTATACTTTGAAGTTCTTGATGAAGGTGAGATTTAACAAAGACATTTCTTCTCACCGCTCTATTGCACTACCTGAGACATATGAATACTTTTAAACTGACTGGATTTTACCAGAACAGTTCAAACATACAGCTCTGTTTTGAACCCCAAAATTTTAAAAATAGAAACAGTCAAGATAACACAAACAGCCATATGGCTTATTTCCTTTTTGGTCCCACGAGGAGGGGAAAGAAAACAAAGGATGGCAAGCAGCAGATTTGGCAGAGCAACTGAGGCACATACATATAAAAACAAGTAATTAAATCATCCTACTTGGTGTTATTACTGTTGCTCAACAGACCTGCTTGGATAAGAACTATTTCAGACATAGTTAATATCTTTTTGGGAAAACTTTCTGTTAATGCGGGAAATTCTTCAATGCTATTTTTAAACTATTATTTGCAAGAGAACCAGAAGAGTTGAACTCAGGACAGATCACACAGTATCAGACGAGTGTTAAATTATTTTTAAGAACACACCTAAACCCTTCCAAACATATTGTGCTTAAACAAATCACCTAAATATTTAGCAAATGCTAACTTATTCATGTAAGGTTGCTTAAAATGCTATTCTTCAAAGCATTGTTTTCCCGTCTGCCTATCTGCTACAGTTTAGGACGGTAAAGTCCCCACAGATTCTCTTTAAATAATATCCTGTAACTGTCTCCACATGTACGGACTGATAGGTTGCTGGGAACAAACCGTGGAGTCTGGCAGCTGTTTAAAGAGTTCTTTGTAAGAGCTTCTCAATCAAAAAGCAACTTGTTTCATGTTGGTGCCAGCAAAAAAAGAAAAAAGCTCTTCTGTAAAGTGCATTATTTCTAAGTGTAATCCATCCAAAGAATATAATGTTTTAATTGTTGCCACACCCTCTGCTCTTATGTTGCGCTCTACTGACAATAAATTATGGGTCCTACCAGAGGACAGCGCTTGGTCCGCTAAACCACAAGGTTTGGCTTAAGGCGGGATGAGATTAAAAATAGTTATGTTTAGGTCTGTTATGATTGCAGATTGTTGGGGTTAGGTAAAGGTTTGATGTGGGCAGGACTTTAATCTTTGCCCAGAGCTACAGTGAGATCCATAAAGAGACACAACTCAATACTTTGCTTTGTGGAGCACAGCGCTGGTTTGCAAAAAAAGGAACCCATTGTTATGTGGTTGTACAACTTTCTCTTTTACAAGCTTTGATCACTTTATGTACAGTATTATATCAGGTGTAATGATCTACAGTAACTTTAAGCTTTAAAGTCCCTCTGGTTGTTGATTTATTCTTTAAAAACTTCTATCAGCGTATCAAAGTTGCATATTTAGAAGTTTTTTCCCATGAAAATGATCCCTTCATGCCTTAAAATGGTTTAGATGTAACTGTACACTGTTGCTTCTGTGCAGTTCTAAGAATTTCCCACGTCCCGCTGCAGCTCAAGCACACCAGCTCACCTACAACTCTGCTAAACCACTGTAAAACTGCTCTATGCTACACATTAGCTGGTAAGATTGTTGTAATTCAGTCATAAATGCTTGAACCAGAAAGAAGCACAATGATGCAGAAGGACCCACCCTGCAAGTTGACAGTATTGATTTCTTCGGTTTCTGAATTTGTATTTCTGAGGCTACACTGCAGTTTCAATGGCATTCATGTGTCTTCTCGTATTTAAAAAAACACCATCTAGAACTGTTCTTAAGGTTAAAAATCGGATTTTCACTGGAGCGGGTCTTTAAAGTTCCTGTGATCATGACTGGCACTGTGTCAAAAGTTACTGTTCATTCTTCACTGTGGCAGAGTAATGGATATTTAATGGGGTTTTCATCCTGCCATAATGCACTCTTCAGTCCAGAAGGAATCTGATGAGGGATGGGGTTTTGGTTCCTGGTAATGCAGCTGAAGTGACGGCAAAGAGGAATCAAAAGCTATTACCGTAATCAAGGCGCCAATGCCTCACCACCTCCACTGCGATCTTCATGTACACAGATCTCAGTTAAGACAGTCAAGGGTCCCTTTATGCCGTCATGTCTAACGTGAATCACACAGTGCCAAGCGAGTTGTCAAGCTGTTAAATATTTTAGTTTCCAGACACCCCCCATCAAGGATCCTAGACCACAGTGCAGAGCTGACAGGCGGGGTAGCTGTTCAGTGGGGTGCATATGTGGAGGCTTAGGTGGTAAAATTGACCACACACACTTTTCAGCTCATGTAACAAGAGGGATTGTCTCACTGGTCCATAGCGAGCAATAAAAGAGCTTCTAGAAAACAGTAAATGGCACAGAGCAGAACATAACATTTTCACAAACCTCTTCTTACACACTATCCTTGTGAAACTGTTAATGTTGAGGTTGGAGAGATGTTTAATGAAGAAAAGGCTCATCTATTTGTCATGTGGCCACATAATGGCTGATGAATCAGACCTTTTTACTGCCGTTTTATGGCATTTGCCAAGTATTGTGCAGTGGTGCTGCAGTAAAACAGCACATTGATTCATTCACTGAAGATCTGTAAAAGAATTGTTTTGTGTTTTGTCTCCAACAATAAAAGTCTGTGTTACAAGAGAGGAGCTTCATTTTTCTGTTGTGGCCTCCGTGGATCAGTGTTGTGTTTCTGATTGTGCTTTTGTTGGCGCTAAGGTCGAAAATTGTTTACAACAGAGAGCTAAAATGGGAATAAGAGGAAATGTGCAGAAGATGGTTCCAAAACACCTTTAATCATAAATCACCAACAGTCCATAATCCACATCTGGCAGCAAAGCCTCATTCAGCATTATTTTTAACACATCGAGAAATGGACAATACAGGACTTACACACATTTTAACACTGAGTACAAAAATTATTTGTTATGGCCTTCACAGTCACCAGATTCCAACCCAATTAAACAACAACTGTGGTAGACTTTGGACAGCAACCACCACAGGACACCAAATAAGAGAATAACTCTTGGAGGAGTGATATATTGTCTTATACATGCATAGAACATGTGCCAAAGAGCTCTGAATCTGTTCTGATGGTGCATCACATTATCCTTAGTGACTGTATGGTTGCATTTTTCTTTCATCAGTAGCTGTTTGTGGCACAAATATTAAACCGCGAACACAGTTTTGGCAAACCTTAGGCATAAATTTTCAGTTGGGATGCATTGGATAAAGACATTTTCACCACAATTTGATGCAGAAAAGGCACAAATTGATGCATACAAATTTACCAGAATGCAGGAAATCAAGTGTTTGATGTTTACAATTTCCTGAGGGAGGACGCCCACACCTCATGTTCAAACAAACCCATTGCTCCGACTCATAAGCTTGATTCAAATCAGTTTCCACTTTGCATCAGTACATGAGCTCTATGCTAAATAAAAAGGAACTGTGTGTGTTTTGCATCATTATGGGTCATTCCTGTTGTCCTGTATGTGTCACACTTCCACTCATATTTTCCCGCACATTTGCATAGCAAGTATACAGCGAGGCCGATGAGCAGTATAATCAAAGGAACATTTGTGAGTGTGCTTACTGGAGATAAGGTGTCAGTCCATGGAACACTTCAGTATGTTTGTGTCTGGTGAACGCTACAGCAGCAACTATAGATGAAGAGTTTCGTAAAGTCTTTTTCTTTTTTTTTTGTCATCATCAGTAGTATTTACAACGCACAGGACAATGCCAACATTGTGTGAAAAGGCCATTGACCAACTTTCG
Source organism: Chromis chromis (assembly GCA_900302755.1). Classification (NCBI taxonomy): domain Eukaryota; kingdom Metazoa; phylum Chordata; class Actinopteri; family Pomacentridae; genus Chromis; species Chromis chromis. The sequence goes on from OMNN01096211.1 coordinate 17,529, forward strand.
GTTTGCAGCTGTCAGTGTGTGGAGGAGTGCCTCATGGTGAACACGCTGGAGGCTAAACTTCCAACACAGGCAAGTCAGAACAGCTACCAGCTCTGAAAGTGCGTTTAAATGGGAAATTGCACAAAGTACTGGGAATGACTGGTAAATCTGGAAGTTCGTTTGTCTGGAATTTAGAAGGCGAATGCAATAAGAGCTGTTCCTATACTGTGTAAGGCACTCTCTCCTGGACTTAAGACTGCAGGAAAGAAACAAACAAAAAAAACAAACACGCACAGCACATATCAAAGTCAGGCCTAAAGGCAGCAGGACCTATAACACAGAAAAACAACTTTAAATATTCTCCGCCATGCCACCAAAACATCATACACGCTCCTTTAACAGACTCTCACACATGCACACACACTGCTATGTTGCTTATGTACACACACACAACTTAATTTTTTTCATACACAAAAATATTTCGCCATTTTTTTTCTCCACTCCTGAAAAAAGTAAAGTGCAACCTTGTTAACACTATAATCAGGCTGTTTGTTTTGTTGATTTCTTTTCTCTTGCCTCTCAGTCGCCATTAATTTCTGCCAGGCTTTACCTGATAACGGGAAATGAAACCAGTGTCACCAGGTCAGAGTCTGGCAGGACGGGATCAATCTGTGTCTCCTGTGAAGTATCACAGAGATGGATGCAATGGAGGATGCTGCATCCTGCTTTACACTTTTCGACTTTTGGGAAATTCAAATATATTATACACCCCAACAATTCTAAAAGATGGCCTGAACACTATGAGGTGTATAGTACTGAGCAGAGGCCTAATTTATAATTACAGACACCAAAATAGACTTTTTTTCCCCAAAGGTACCCATCATGGGTGTTGTCTTCATTGTCCACTGCAGTTTCAGTCGTGTCCTTCTCTAGGTGTCAATAGTCTGGATAAATGAAAGCAATCCAGAAATGTGCTCACACCTACCCAGAGTTCTTTCTGTTTGGTGCAGATTAAGGAAGAGAGACCAGGTTCGACAACTACAGCGGCCTGAGTCTGGATTGGAGGAGGGTATCTGGGCGGCAAACGTTCTCTTGTGCCTCCATTAGTAGTTGTACATGGACAAGGGTGTGTCTTCCATCATATCATCCTGCAGAGAAAAATGGAATCACAAAGCCACTAATTACACTTATATTCACACTTTAGTGCTTCAACTTCAGATATGATGATACCACTTTGTGATATTCTTTCTTTAAACTTTCTTGTCAAGCGGTATACAATAAAATTAATACTACTCTTTCATCTCTGTGGTAAATATAAAGCTATAGTCAGCAGATGGTTAATTTAGCGTAGCATAAAGACTTGAAACACCTAGCAAAACACTTAGCCTGTCTCTGTCTATATCCACTTTACAATGTCTCAAAAGCTCACTAATTGACATGCTATATCATGTTTGTTTTAAGCATTCAACAAATCAAAGTGTAGTATGTCCGAACTATTTATTTACAGGGAAAAGCAAATTCCTGGAGCTTTATCGTCACTGCTAATTTCCTTTCTATTTGTATTCGCTAGTGAGCATTTGTGCTAAGCTAAGCTAACCATGACAGAGAGTGATATCAATGTTGTCATCTGAGTCTCTGCAAGAAAGCAAATAAGTATATATACCTAACTTATGGAAAAATAATTTCAATATTTATAGTTAGAAATGGTTGTGGTTAGTACATAACCATAATCGGTGACATATAGCTAATATATTAAGGTATCTCCGTCTGAGTGGCTGTCTGTTTTTCACATATCTCCACAACGGCTCATCTAATCTTTTTCAAACCTGGCGGGTGGATCGTCAGAGACCCAAGAAAGTGCAGTGTTGAGTTTGAAGTCATTCTGTCATTATTGCTCCATTTTCTGACAATACAACACCACTTTGTAATAAGTAAGCATTTTTCAACGATATTCACTTGTCTTGTTCCAGTAGCGCAAGAACGGGGCCTAGTACCAGATCCATAGAAGCTGGGATCTACCACAGCAGACAAGACCCAAACAGTCCTGCAGATAGTAGCAGAATTTAGGATGCAGGCTGGGACAGTATACAGTAAAAGGCATAACCAAGTGACTGGGAAATTGTATAGAAACATCTGTGCTAAGTTTGGGTTAGGAGTTCCCAAGTCCAAATGTGGCACGCAACCGAAAGCAGCAAAACTGAGATCCTGTGGGACTCAAGTTCCAGAATGACAAGCAGCTTCTAGCAAACCAACCGAACATAGTGGTGGTCGACAATGAGCAGAAGAGGGCGGTTTGGATAGTTGTAGGAATCCCAGCTGCCAGTACCATTAGGAAGAAGGTGCATGAGAAGATTAAGAAGTGCAAGAGGCCGAAGGAATGCCTAGAACATGTGTAGAAGGCAAGGCCAAGGTAGTCCCACTGGTATTGGGGCATTTGGGCCTGCAACCCCCTAAACTCCAGGTACAACATCTGAGGTGTCTCTCCAGAAGACCCTCAAATTCCCAGGCCTAACTTGAGGAAGACATTTGGACTATAGAAGCATTGGTTCTAATAGTATATCTCACGTCTGTGCTTAACAATATCAGAGAGAATGAATATTTTCATGACTCATAGTGTTGCCTGGATGTCATAGACTTGCTCACCATTGGTAGATCCTGCAGCCTGCGGAACTCTGGTCTGTTGTCTCTTCGGCGTAGTTTGAGGAAGAGGAGCAGGGTGATGATGACAGCAGAGATGATGAAGGCCGACACCAGTCCGGCCAGGAGGGGGTCCAATGCAGGAGAGTCCTTTTTGGCTGGAATAGGAACACAGCAGACACGTCAGCAGGGCCTGTTGTTCTCTTAGGTCAGTTGAGGATGGATTTCAATTTGACTCAACATGGTGCAAAAAGCAGAACCACAGCTTCGTAAGTGGTTGTTTAAAGTTGTGACAGGAGCTAAATATAGATGCTACAGCAGCATGTTGAGTGTTCATCATGCAGCTCGGGACAGAAATGTCAAACAGCATGGTGATGTTAAACTTGCCTGTGTGGTACTTAAGGTCAGTGCTGAACCATTTATTTATAGGGCAACATTTAAAAACGTCTTAGAACTGAATATAAGCAGTTTAAACAGTCTATTCATGCAGCACAGCACTGTTTAATCTCTAAAAGCATCTTGACCTTTCGATGTTACTGTTTGTATATTTCAGTGCAGCAGGGATTTGCATCTGTGTTCTTGGCTGTGTATTTTCTGGATATATATGTTGCTATGGAAGACTGTTTTTGTAAACTTAGCTGTTTTTTTTATATCCTCTGGTAGAAAAGTAACAACAACCACAGAGCAGTGAAAGCTCCCTGTTCCTCTGGCTAATGGAAAGAGGCCACGTGCCAAGCGCTTAATAAAACCACACAAGACTGAGACAAGCAGGGAGAATTTTATATTTCAACAGTAGTCAAGAAAGCTGGTCAAGACAGACAGAAGAAGAGGGAGACAGACAAAAGAAAGAAAAACAGAAATCTCGAGGCCGGAGTCCCATGACTGCCTCTGTCCCTTTTCTCAAACAAACCCATGATTGTGGAGTGCTTGGTGGTGACAGTGCTAGTAGAAGATGTAAACGGGGAGGGTGTGTGTGTGTGTGTCTGTTTGTGTAGAAGCAAGGACTGGCTTGTGCTGCAAAACAAAGAACAGCGTCGCCTTTGTTGTGACGCCAATTCGCTTCTGGCTCTGTCAATATCCAGGCAGTGAATAGTCCAGAAGGAATTCATACAGCAACTTACCTTCGTCCCCCACGTTCAGCTGGGACGGGGTGTCGGGGTGAGGTTTGGTCTGGGCGGAGGAACTGCTCGCCGGGGAGTTGGTTGTATGCGGGTGGGCCTCGCCGGAGGATTGTGACTTGTTTGTTTGAGAAGTGGTGGACACATGGGATGAGCTGGTGCTGGATGGTGAAGTGGACTGGGTGGTGGTAGTGGTAGTGGTAGTGGTAATGGGGGTAGTTTGGAGCTTCGGTGGCTGAGATGTTGGGGAAGAAGTGACGGATGGTGTTGTAGTTGGAGAGGACTGATGTGATTGTGTAGGGGAGTAAGAAAGTGGAGGCTCAGGAAGGTGCGATGTGTTGTTGTGATTTGGTGAAGGTGTTGCAGTGACGTCTGCAGAGGAAGTGTGATTTGTGGTGCTGGTATTAGCGGGGGAAGGCGGGGTGTGAGCGATGGGGCTCTCAGAGGCAGGAAGTGAAGGCTGTGATGGCGGCTGATTTGTTTGACTTTCATTCTTTTCTCCATCCATTGAGAGAGAAACGTTGTTGGTAGCTGTAGACAGACGGAAAGAGAAAGTCGTGATTAAAACATTGCAATCCGACATGTGCATAATATGAAGTGCATGACAGAGGCATGTGAAGAATTAAAGGCCCAGTTCACCCAAAGTACAAATAATCTTATTTCCTTACACTGTGACAGCTATTGTGAAAAATAATATTTTTACAATTCATGCATTTTTACTGCAAATTCTGTCAAGTAAACTGACCTCGTGTTTGTTGGATGATCAGACACGATAAACTAGGACTGAACAATTAACTGATTTCCCATTGCAATTTGAAATAATGCAATTAGCAAATCGCAAAGGCTCCAATTTAGAATCTACAAGCCAAGTCACGTTATTTATATAGAACATTGAAAACAACAGCTGTTAAGTCAACGTGCTTTCCATTAAAATACATTTAATGTTATGGTTAAGACCGTGCAATATTATATATCATACAATATAATCTGACTGATTTAAATGTTAAGGTTAAGAACTTAACAATTATATTATATACTCTTACAAATTACATGAATAATTTAAAAAAGTAAAGTTAAGAACATACAATGTTACACACAAGAAAAGGTAAGGCTATTAAATAATGAGTCTAATGCTGTGAGCCAGTTTAATTTAGTTCAGGCAGACTGAGGCCTTCAGGAACTGTTTATCCCCGTTAATGTAAACTATGTAGTTCATTCATACACGCTGTGGTTCCACTGACATGACCTCAGTCTAGTTATTTAATAGCCATATTTCATACATTTTGCAGCTTGTCTGACCCAGAGCTTTAAATGTTGTGTCAGTGGTTTTACTAATTCATGCTGTCCTACTTGTGTGACAGTCGTGTTTTTGATGGCGTCTCTTATTATAATGCTCCATCACATGTTTTAAATGAGTTACACAGTTAATATTGGACTGAAGCTTGACCTTGTGTTAATCAAATCCCAGTATCTGATTTAGTATAAAATGATTTTTTTCTTACCACAGTCACGCCACTTTGGTTGAGACTAAAATAACTGAACAACTTGTAGATGGACTGTAATGAAATTTTCATGTCTGGGTACTAAAATGAAGGCAACTGGACTTGAAAGGTTTTAGTTTTAGTACTTTGAGCAGATACACAATGACTTGGATTACTGAGCATCTTCACAGACATATTTCAGACATTCATGGTTCCCAGAGGATATATTCTAATAACTTCGGCGACTTCTCCCTAACTCTGCCATGAGGTTGATATTTCTGGTTTTGAATTAAATATCTCATTAACTATGGGATTAAAGTTTGTAGACATTCATGCTCCCTTGAGGATGAACTGTAACCACTTCGATGAGCGGTTAAACTGTTCATTTAGTGCCGTGTGTCATAGCTTCAAAATGAGATTTTGTCCAATGATTTATGACCAAATACCTGCTAATCTAATGCCATTCCCATCAGCCTCCATTTACCTATGTACTTTATGCTAATTAGCAAAATGCTAAGATATTATTGAAGACATTATAGCAAATATTACACCTGCTAAACATTAGAATATTAACGCTGCCAATATGAGCATGCTCATGTGACTACAGCCTCATCTGTTGATTCAATTTACATTTTACAATCCTGCGAGCAAATGAAAGTTCATTTACCTCCTACCGGGGTGGAGGAAGAAGAGTGAAGGTCAAATACGTCTGGACAAATATAACTGCAGCTATCTGTTGGCCTAAATGCTACAGAGACACTGACTCTTGTAAATGCAACCAGTTGTGTTTTTCCACAAAGATAAATTATCTGAAAAGGTGCCCGGCCTGTGAATGTGTGAGTGTGTGTGAAAAACAGGGAGTTTGTGTGTCTCGGGGGGATTTTTTCACTTCTACCTTTCTCACCTCCTTGTGAAAAGTCACACAGCATTTAATCACTTCTCTCTTCTCCTCAGCGACATCTTAACTTTTCTCCAAGTGTATTTTTCATTGCTCTCCCAACAGATTGCACCTTATTTGATTTACTCATTGCTTCTTCTTTTTTCTTCTTCTTTTTTTTATATCTACAGTATCTTAACACTCATGTATCTAGACTTCTTTCCTTCTCTGTGCCTTATTTTCTCTGTTCCTGCCTGTGTTGTCTTTGCTGTCAACTCTTTCACGAGCTCAGCGGCCAACTTCTGGATGTGGAAAACAGTGATAAGGACTTTGTTAAATATAGCTCCTAAACTCTGAGCCACCTGCTGCCGGGCTTCCTAATAAATTCCTCTGAAGTCTGACAAAACTTCCGTGCTGGCAAACCTCAAAGAGACCAAAACAATAACCATAACATCCCATCACCTTTCTTTTGTGTTTGCACACACAAAGATGGCTAAACAGTCAGTCCACATTATTATTCCTTATACACAAGAGGGGGAGAATGTGGAGTTGTATAGTTACCATTATCTTTCCTTGGTTCGGATGTCACAGAGATGGAAGTTGTGTTGTTGCTCGTTTTGCTGTTGCCACTGGAACTTGTGTTTGTCTCAGTGTTGTTTAGCGCAGGACTGTTGTGATTCAGGCTGGAACCGGGCACAGATTCTGCAACTGGAGCCACAGAAGCTGTTCCAAGAGGACTTTTCGAAGTCGTAGTAGGAGCAGCATGGTCGCCATCTGATGAGGTAAGAACACTCGTTAACAACTCATTTGCTCATTATTCCGAGCAAACATGAGGCAACCGGCGCTGTGCAACGCTCCAAAACCATCTGAATGACTCACAGTCAGCACAGGCCGGGGTGTTTATTCAAACAATCATTATTAAAACTGAAAGATGTGTGCGCAAACAGGCCTGTGCAAACATTCAGCCACTAAAAGCAAAGCGAGGATGCCTTCAAAAATAATACCACCAATGTCATTATTATTCATTAACCTTTAGTCAAAAAAGCAGCCGTTTTCCTCAGAAGACTTGCACTCCATTTTTGATAATTGGCAGGAAGGTTGTTCAGCATCTTGGAGGACTTGACACAATTCTTCTGTTGATTGTAATCCCAGACTGAGTCCATGATGTTAAGATTAGAGCTCTGTGGGGGCCATACCATCTGCTGCAATAACTCCTTGTTCCTCTTGTTGCTGTGAATAGTTCTTCACCAGTCAGCTGCCTAGTATTGTGTAGGTCCCTCTTGTTCTGACAAAACAGCTCAGATCCATTGGAGCATGGACACGGGAACTCTCGGGATGTCCTGTGTCCTTTGGGTCCTTGCAGGGTGGGGCCTCTATGCATTGGGGTTGTTTCAGTGCATCCCACGAGATTTGGATCTCGGGAGTTTGAAGGCCCAGTTAACCTCCTGAGCTCTTGGTTGTGTTCCTCAAGCTGTTCCTGAGTAATATTTGAGGTGTGGCGGGGCGCATTGTCCTGCTTGGGGTGCACCCTTGCCATTGCACCATGTGCTTCGCTTGCACCAATGTTGATGTAGGTGGAAGGAGTCCCATTAACACCCAAAGTTTCCCAGCAGAACATTGCATTTTAACGAGATGATCAATGTTATTTACGTCACCTGTCAGTGGTTTTAAAGTTGTTCTGATCAATATATATAGCCCCTTTCAGACATGCACTCCTTTCCATTAATATGACGGCATCTGAACGTGTTGGCTTCATGTCTGAATGAGCAACCTTAATAGGTCGGACCTGGGAGCATTTATGCATCACTTTGTATGCTACTGAACTGCATTCAGTAGCATCAACAGACAACTTACTGACTGTCCAATCTAATACTGGTACCATGGCTGTCGTCGTCACCGAGGTAAATTAAGCTGTAACAAATATTAATGTTAAAGTGTCCTATGTCTCAGTGACAGGATGACATCACTTCAACAAGAGTGATGAATCCACCAATGTTTTGTATCCCATTTCTGAGAAGCCCTTACTCTGACTCTGGCTGTATGTTTGGGTTCGGACTAATCAAAAGTCTCCCTGATGGTATTGTTTAAAAAGTTTTGCACAGCCCTGTATATATTATTTATCCAGGAAGCACTATCTGTCCATGAAGACTTTTTCCCAGGAAAGCATTGCAGCACTTTAACAGAGCTGCCTGCCCAGAATCGATCAGTGAGCTGCTTCACCGGAACATACAGGGTATCAGTGTCCTGCTAAAGTGTTAGGAAAGAAGATAGCATGCCATAAAAGTACTTTGCAAATTCAGGTTTTCTTTTTTTGCATCAGGAGGTACATTTCCCACCATTTAGGCAGATGATCCTTAAATGTTCAGTGAGGCTACTCATGACCCTTTGAGCTACACTGTAAAAAATCAGTCAAAAATGGTGAAAATGTGGAAAAACATTATAATTTTACATTCACACACTGGAAAAGAACAAATGACTATTTGGAAAAATTTATATTTTTGATGTAGATATTATACACAGTGGCCTGTTTGTTTTTCTAGTTTTACTAGATACTATGTGAAATTTGTCAGTCCTTAAAATACATATTTTTTCTTTTAAATTTCAGGAAATATCTGTAAAAAAAAATCCAACAACAATATTTCTGCTGATTTGAATACAGTTAAAAAAAAGT
>OMNN01096211.1:33497-52226 GCA_900302755.1 Chromis chromis
GGGGTCGATGTCTGTGACAGCGCCAGAGAGAAAGAAAGAAAGAGGAGGGGGGTGAGAGGAGGTTGGCGATGCGACAGAAATGATTAGAGGCAGGTTTAAGGGAGAGAAGCACATTCCTGTAGGGGGGAATGGTTTGGCTTGATTCTGTGGTTTTATGGTGTAATAAAGGAGGAGGAAGAATGACACCAGTATGCATGGTGCTGTCTGCTTTGGGATAATCTCTGTTTTCATTTGTGCTCGTTTCATTTCCACAGGTGGAGAGAGGGCTGTCTGTAAGAATGTATTGTTTTTGTTTGGCGCTGGTAAAGAAAAAAGAGGACGCTTCCTTGTCATTTTGACGAAAGTGGAAGAAACACTAGTTCATGCTGTATGGATACCTAAAATGTATAATTAATGTAACCAACAGCATCATAAATAGTTTACAATATATGAACATACATTTTAGTGAAAAGCAAGAAATACCCAAGCTTGTAGATATGGATTGTTTTTCAGTATTTAAACATCTCAGCTACACTGAAAGTGATACCGCATGACAAAGTACCCCAACACAGTGCAAGATATTCAACAAAAACTAACCTGAACCACATGTGAGTCATAGTCTGAAGCAGTATATGATGGTAAATGTCAGTGTAGTGATTATTCCATGAATAATACATTTAAAAAAATGTTTAGAAGCATCATCTGTGATATTGTACTCCTAATTCTTTTGTAAGCGTGGGCAGTTTGTAGAGTTTAAGATGCTTTTCGAGACCCTCTGACAGCTTGCATCAGCATTCAGTCTGCTCCAAGTGGTATAGCGCTATCAGTAATCTCATTAACTGATACAACACGGCAAACAGCATCTCAAGTATCATTTCCCATGAAGGCTATGTGCGCTTTTGTATTCATACCACGCTTGCATTTCAGACTTGATAAGATATTGTTTTTCTACGACTCGGCTATATTTAGAAAGTATATTTACTCTCTACGAGGATGAGTTTTTTTCCTTTCCATTTTCTCATTCTTTGTAGAGAACTTGATCTGAATGACACTTCATCAGTAAGATGCTAAGAGGAAGACAAAAGGTGTGTTCACCCAAAGCATTATATCAGCATTTGCGTCAGACTTTCAGCTTAATGGCTGAGATGCAGCTTTCACTGGTAATTGTACTATTCTTTTTTCCAAACAGTCCCCGCAGCAGGTAATTCTAAATATAAGAGAAAGAGGAATTTTGAGCAGCTCCCAAAGAGGTTTTAGCCAAATCACAAGTGCCAAAATGATAGAAATCGAGAATTTAAAAGCAATAATTTCTTTAACCAGTTTTGTTACTTAAGCATAAGAGGGATTTTTGTTTATGAAATGGTTAGAAATAACAGGAAAATGAAGAGATTTATCAAATAAATTAATACAGTTTCATTGTATTTACTGTACGTGCAGTGTTATGCTTACCGTATTGCTCAGTAACCCCCAAATTCCTAATCTGACCCAAGAACAGCCCTGAATACCACCAGCAGACACATAATATTGCTTGTTATTAGAAAGGCAAATTGTGCTTACCCATAAGATTATTAGAGCGTTTGCAGTTACTAAAAGAGTGACATAAAAAAGATAAAGAGTGCCGAATTGTCGCTTTGGTACAGTGGGGTGCTGGTGAGTGTGTGTTTGTCGTACACATGGTGGTGGAGATGATGGTTCCTGGCCCAGTATTTGTATGCGTCCAATAGAAAGCTCTTTGTTCGGTCTCGGGCCTCTGAAACAACGTATCACATTGTCAGTATCTTTGTGTGTATAATGAACGGGGGGATCGTATACTGCTTTATATTTCCGCCCAACTATAATTAGCTTAGAGCGACTATCTGCCAAGCAAGTGGAGTTTAGAGGAAATTCATAGCTCTGCACTGTGCTGTTGCATTTATCCCCCGAGACAAACTACTGTACCACCAGAAAGAAACACAACACACAATATTGGGTTAGTCCAGGTCTGCTTCTTGCTCAATGGCACTTGGACTCTGTCACTCCTGTTATCACAACCATCTGTAATCACCTCACTTCCTACACAGGATGCTATTGAAGCCCATTCAGTAGTTCTTAGCTCCCAGGGTCCCTCTTTCTCTACCATTTGGAAACTGTAAGTAACATTAGGATAAGATGTATGTGACAGGAAGGGCTGTCTCATTATTAAGTAGTTTTATGGAATTTCAAAGCGTAGGAGATGAGCCTCTAGCTAACGAATTATGGAACGTAGCAGGGCAGCAGAATCTGTCACTGAGAGAAATGATGCACGGTGTATTGAGTAGCGTCTTGGTAGTCGGAGTAGGAGGGTATTTTCATCCACTTATTGATGAAAATACATATAGCTCAAGGTGGAACACATTTCTTGTAGGTTAAATGATACACACATTTCCTAGTGTGAGTGTGTTTTTCAGTTTATGTGTCGGCAGTCTTGGAAATGGTATCATAGGCCCATTGATTCAGTGACTGGAGGTGATCAGTCTTCTGAATTATGCAGTGAAAAGGGAAATTGTTGAGAGACTTGGTGTAAAGGATTATTTTCTGTTCATGTGCTGAGATTTCACCACTATTGGCAACATGGTATTCTTAATTTCTCTCTTGGCCATGTGCTGTCAACAACCACCCGCGCACGCTCTCACACAAACTATTGTTCTTTGTTCCCTCATTAATCATCATTCCTCTGCATGTCTTTGATTCTCACAGTTATAGCGCAGTGTCATGATGGGTCAGCGGTGTGATGATGCCTTCTGCATCACAGCACGAGCACTGCCCTCCCACCGCTACAATAGCTTCGACAGCGACGCCCTCGTGGACAGATGGCTTGAAAACACGGTGAACCTATGGCCATCGCCTGCTGTGTGTGAACACAGTGTGCAAAGATGTGTCCAAAGTATGTGCAGGCTTGTGCACTTATGCCTCTTGAAGATGTAGAAACTGTAATACATACTAAAACATCACGATAAAGGCTGGCCCTTCTCTTTATCTAAACATTCTGCCTTGGTATTTATTTTAATAAGAGAAAGGCTTACTTAGGGATTCATATTTGTCCTTGATATTTTGTATAGTAAAGGTATTGTGCTGTTCTTTGTTGTCACAGCTCAGGAACTACTCTTTACTTATTCTCCAGGGTCTGAGTTTACAAGTGTATACAGCAAAATCCTTAGTAGTTGTATGTGAGAGGTGACAGTGAATCTGTCTTAACTGAGCTGTGGTTTTTTACTTGCATCCCCATTTTCTTCCTCCTCCTGTTGGAAAAGGTCTGTAGAGGAGCCTAATGATCTTTGACAGAGTCTGCCAAGAGCACGCCATCCTCAGGTGAAGCGCGGTGGTTCAGGCAGTTAGACACCATCTGTAGATACAATTAGTTGCTTCAGCTGCAAGTAAAATTAAAAGCTGCTATTTCTAGGGACGCACATGCTTTTTCTCTCGTTGTAAAACCCACTTAACAACAGACAATTAAACTAAGTCAAGATCACTGCTAAGATGTCTTGTGTGATTTATAGGAAAAGACAGGCAATGCTTCTTTGTGAGAAGATTAAAGCAGCCAAATGAACAGACTATTTTGCGTCTCGTGCTTTGATAATAAACCTCGGAAGGACAGACGCGCTCAGACAAAGCTCTGTTTGGGATTGGATGAGGGGAGGTCTGCGATCACACAGTGGACTGCGGTAATGATCCGCTGCTGCTTTGAACTGTAATATCACAGCCTCGGTTATAGACGGGGTAGAGTCGAGCTGACTAACAAAACCATTCTAATGCTTTTTACAATGAAAGCATAATAATGACCCGTAGACAGACGATGCCAAATCACAGCACAACAACACACTCTTGTTTCATAAGTTCTGTCCTGCAGGTTTGTCTGCATTAATCTGCACGGCTAAAAAAAACATGCTGCTTGTTTTTGACTTGTGTAGTGGTTTCTCTTTAACAGCTGAAACTGTACTTAGATGTGGGTTGACAACAGAGACAGACAAGCTAAGAGTACGTGAAAGCCACACATCTACTACACATCCAGTACTTTGCTCCACATACTATACCTGAACCTATAGCTCGCTTTCACACATAGATGTACAAATGCTGCCTCACTCTCTGCCAAGAAACATCTCATTAACACCCACCCAGCCCTGCTCAGAGTCTCATACAGTAAGTGGTAGATGGATAATTGCATTGGAGAGGATGACAGACGCAGAGAAAACGCCACCTGAGACGCTGCTTCCAGTTGGCATTGACGTTGTATTGATGTTCTTCTTTACAGCTGCAGTCGCGTCATCGTACCCTGTGACCAATTGTGGTTTCTTTACAGTATTGTTCCTCCTCCGTTGTTAAACACTATAAAGTTTTCTCATTAGTGAATGGGTAAAATGTAGATCTTAGGAGACTGAGATAAAGATTGAGAGCTGAGGGGTGGGATGAGACTGTGTGGACAGTTTAGGCAGGAAGAGGATAGATAGGGAGATGAAGAAAGATGAGAGAATGGTGATGGAGGAATTGATGTGAGCAGGCTTCAGGGGTAAAAGACAAGGATCAGAAGCTCGCTGAATAGATTTTTTTTTTTCGGTGTTACTTGTGAGACACTTTGTGCTTGCAGCCCGCAGTTTTAGTTCAGTGAGCATGTACATGTGTGTGTTTGTGTGTAAGACAGCGAGGGAGAAATAAATAGACATTTTGCAGAGTTGTGCCTAAACCTTTCCTCTGGCATTGCTAGGATTAGAGGTGTCTGTTTAATTAATGCTACATTTTCCTTTCTTTTATTTCCCCCTCTCTCACTCATCATTTATCTCCTGTCTCTTTGGCTTGCTCCTTGTTGTTCTCCCTGCACTCAAGTACTCAAATTACTTAGAGCTGTGCTTCAGAGAGTGCTGTTTTCAGGTCATTGCTTTCTCGACTGTTGAGGCTTTGGAGGTAACCTGTCTTACTATGTGTCTGTGTGTTTCCAAGTGAGAAAAGATGCTCTTTTCTCAAGGTAACCAGTTCTTTCCATCAAACAAGCGCTTAAAGGACTGCGTTTGTCTACTCTCAGCTGGTCTGTTTTCTCAGACACCCACTGGAGTGTGGAGTGTAGCCGCAAACATTTCTCACATGAACGTGTTCAACTCCTGCATGGTTCGACCGTCCACAGGTTTTATGGATTTGTGCAACTGTTCTCACTGTTTTTCTGCTTTTTCTTCTTTGTTCCTAGGCCCTCCACCAGTTATACTATGATCCCAATATAGAAAACAAGAATCTGGCCCAGAAATGGCTAATGCAGGCTCAGGTCTCGCCTCAGGCTTGGCAGTTTTGCTGGGCCCTACTGAGCCCAGATAAGGTACAAGGTACACACACACTCACAAAGACACACACATACACAAACCCTCAAAGAAATGTGTCATTCGCATCCTTCTTATTTTCTCTCACAGGTGCCAGAGATCCAATACTTTGGTGCCAGCGCACTTCACACCAAGATTTCTCGGTACTGGTCCGACATCCCGACAGACCAGTATGAGTCTCTGAAGAGCCAGCTGTTCTCCCAGATTGCCTGCTTCTCCTCTGGCTCCAAGATGGTGCTCACCCGGCTGTGTGTGGCGCTGGCCTCTCTGGCACTCAACACAATGCCCGAGGCTTGGCCTGGCGCAGTGGCAGAGATGGTGCGGGTGTTTCAGGAGGAGGGGGGAGGGGTGGATGGACGGGCGCGCTGCCTGGCATTGCTGGAGCTGCTCACCGTCCTGCCTGAGGAGTTCCAGACCAGCCGCCTGCCACAGTACCGAAAGGGACAGGTATGTCACCAGGCGCCACCTTCTCTCATCTCTGCAGGCAACATATGCCACCTGTCTACTATCCACAGGTTGTCATTGCATTAACCTTTCCATCAAAAGGTGTCAAACCTCTATAACTACCTTAAATTAGAATGAGAATGCTTTTTAAGATTAATAGCTTTGTTTACATTTCTTTAATTTATTTCCTGTTATAACCTTTAAATCTTGAGTAATTTCAGACTTTTTAATGTTTTGTTTTTTTGTTCATATACAGATGCTGTACAGAAACAATTATCCATATATACTGTATATTCCAAAAATCCAGGTTTCAAAAACAAAATCAGTATCAGTCTAGAATAAAATCAAGCATCTTATTGGCACCAGCATGAAAACATTCATGAAATGATACTCAGCCTTCATCATCAAGCTGAGAAACATACCACACATGAGCGACGCTCCAGCGGTCTAACCCTTGTTATCGTCGTCCCTCAAGGTCCGGGGAGCCCTGGGCCGGGAGTGGGGGTCAGTGTGTCCCTTATTGCAACAACTGCTGCGGAGGACGGACAGCCCAGGGGCAGTGAAAGCTCGCGTGCTGCGCTGCCTGTCATCGTGGGTGCTGCTGGATGTGCCCCTCAGCGAGAGCGAAGGCCTGGTGCACGACTGCTTCAGTGCCCTCCCTGACCCAGAGCTCTTCGACACAGCGGTGGAGGCGATAGTTAATGCCATCTCTCAACCCGACTCCCAAAGGTATGTACACAGTATGCCTGCCAACGTGTACTCCTGCCAACCCAAAAAAAAAAAAAAAAAATGGCCAGTAGAAATGAAATAGCAATACTATGGCATTAAAACTCATCTTGTTAATAACTGGAGAAAAAATGGATGTAGAGAGAAAAAGAGAGGAAGAAAGAAAGATGTATTAGCCAAAGGCAGGAAGCAGACAGGGTGGGCACTGGAAGGGCATCAGGGAGGGATGGAGGGAAGGAGGGAGGGATTGATACAGGGCAAGTTGACAGCCAGGGGGAGGAGAGCGGCATTTCTCGGTTGGCTGGCGTTGCTATGGTAACAGAGCTGGGGAGAGATGTCATCATGCCCCGGTTGATTCAGACATGGCAGGCACCCATTACCCCTCCCCTGGAGACAGAGAGAGAGGGCGGGGGTGACGGGACGATGCAGAGAGAAGAAAGGATGCTAAGAGAAGGAGGAGGAGGAGGGCAGGGGAAGGTGTGAAAGTGTGCAAGAATAAAAGACTTCATCCTCCATACCTCTGCGCTGCTGCACAGACGGGGGGGTTGGACCTGTGAAGTTGCTGCTGACAAGTCAGTTTAAGCACACTGAGCAGATGGTGGGAAGACGATTAATGGCAGCGGAGTTACAGGTAGAACATCTTCAGTCTCAAAACAACACTCAGAACAGCACAAGTGTTGCTGGGCTCCCAGGATAGATTGTTGGAAACGGGCTGCTTCTGGTTTCTTTTCTAAATTTCAGTTCTTTGGAAAATTGCTTACTTTCAGTATCGATTGTTCTATTTTCTATTCTTTTGGTCTGTTACTCATGAGCGATCACAGCCGTGTACAATGTTTGCTTGCGGTGTTCGTTTGTCAGGTCCTCCCAGAGGTGTTGACTGTCTCATTATTAGCGTCCTTTGAGACACATGTGGCCACTGTTATGTCGGGGCATTGTGTGATTTATGAGGTTACATTGGAGTCGCTAGAGAATATTGTGTCTCGTGTGCGTCTGTGAGTGACAAGGTAGCAAATGAATCTATTAGAAGACCAGGCGTAAGGTTTTTTTCTTCCATCATCCCTAGAAAGTCAATCAAAGTCTACATTTTTCCCCTCCTGTCTGTTCTATATATTCTATCTTCCCTCCTACTCTACCTCTGTTTCTTTGTGCTCTTCCTTGCCATTTTCTCATCTCTCACCATCAGTACTAAGCCCTCCTCCCTGTCTCTTGTTCTCTCTCTCTGTTTAAACACATTACAGTCAACTCATTTGGGGGGATGCTATTGGTCCAGCTGCATCCTGTTGCCAGGCAACCCATTTCCCCTGTCTCAGAGTGTTGCAGTAATTGCAGAGGGGATCAGAGGTGGGGAGAGGAACGTGGGGGGAGGGAGGAGGTGGAGTGAGAGAATAAAGGAGGAGTCAGGGAAGGAGGCAGGAAAGTGTATAACAGCAGGACGGGAGCAAAGGAGGAGACGATGGACAACCATGAGTTAGAGGAGAGGAGACTGCAGCAGACGGTCTCCGAGGAATCTCTAGAATGTCATGTCTTATGAGGGAAATTGAGAAAGGCATACAAATCCATTTTGCTCTCTTAATCGCATCACATGCACACCAAGTCCCCTTTTCCCGAACTAAGAGTGCATGACCTGCATCTGCAAAGCACCTGATTAAAAATGAATGATCCTCTGAGTGCATGAGTGCAGTCTGCCGTTCACATGTGTATAAACACACACACACGCAGTCACTCAGTCAGTTGAGTGCAGTTTCTGGTGCTGCTCTGAGAGAGTTACTCAGACAGCCAAACACAGAGGATGTAGGCCAATAGGCGCACAGGTACGGGCTTATTAGATGGAGGCCAGATTCATACACATCACATTTCAGCAGGGTGTAGCTCTCTCCAAAGACGGCTGAATCAGCGTGGGCTGCTGAATAGGGGACTTGGCTTGATAATGCAGGACCATAGAACCGGCGCCTCGGCTCATAAGAGGGCCTGAGGGAAATTAGAATGAAAAATGCATCCCAGGACCGCGGTAAGAGATGCATTTAACCTGCAGAACAGAAGGTGCATATCATTGTCAGATTTTTCTGGCCACTGTTTTCCTTTGGCTGCTGCAGTTCTATCAGGGATGGCATTAACAATGAAACAATTAGTTGATTAATCGATGGGCTAGAAAACCAATCAGCAGTTTTAATTATCTGAGCAATTGTTTAAGTTGTTTTCCAAGCCCAAATCCCAAGATTAAAACAATTGATTTAGAAAAAAACACCTGCCGTCTGTTGGCAGCTGAAATAATTGTTAGTCGCAGCCCTAGATTCAGTCCTGCAAGAACCATAGTGAGTAGTAGTATAGTTTCAAATGCTGGTAAAGTCACTCAACCTTGCTGTGTCATTGATGAATATTCATAGACCTGGACCAGCATCCTTATTGACATTCTCATGAAAGATGAAGCACAGCCTGCATACCACAAAAACCTCCAGAGACACGCATAATATGGTTTACATGTACAGCATTCACACATGCACATAATCTTCTCGGTGACATTCAGGGACACGCACACACGCCCTTCATCTCCAAATGTCACCCTTTCTCTTGCTGTCATTAAGGATGACAGGAGGAGTGATGCTGTCTGATGTTGTCACATGAGCAGATCTGAAAAGTTTATGTATGCGCGTCTGTGCGAGTTTGTGTGCATGTCAGCAGCACACGTGTGTTTTAGTCAGAGAGGGAATTATAAATGGCTGAGACAGCAGGAAGAAGACGGAATAATAACTGACAGCGGTGGAGCTCTGAGAAAGGAGCTTTGAATAGATTTTCCGGTTCTCTGGTAGATGTGTGGGATTTTTAGGGTGGGTGTGCTGGATCAGAGGTTGGACTGACTTGGACTGAGATTTGATTTGAAATAAACACTTGTCTTGGGAAAGAGCAATAAATACATCAACCTAGCCGTGTGAGTCAGTTTTATATTCACCAGCTGATGTACAGTCTCTGGCTGAGGCTCCCTGGCCTTACATCCTGTGTGTTTCTCCACTGTATGTTTTTTTTAAAACTGATTTTCAGAGACAGAAAACCTCTCAGGGGAATTGTTTTGTAACAGTCGCTCAAGATTGTGGAAAGGTAAATTATACAGGAATACAGGAAACGCAATACTGTGAGGAAATATACAACAAAGTACTAGGATGCATATTCTGGCGTTATTAAACACCCTTTCAGTAAAAAAAAAAATCAGTGACTGGAGAGGTTCTTTAAATGAGCTGAGCCCCTGGATGTTGATTGTGGTATTTTCTTTGTCTGTGTCTGTGTTGATGGATCCTAGATATGTGAACACTTTGCTGAAACTGGTTCCTCAAGTGCTGGCCCTCCAGGAGCAGCTCAGAGAGGCTGTACAGAATGGAGACATGGAGACCTGCCACGGAATCTGCCGGATCGCCGTCACACTGGGAGAAAACCACTCCAGGTGTGTTTGTGTGTCTGTTTGTAAATGGTCTAATATGTGTAATAATAAACATGTAATATTACCATCATCTTGGCCAATATTAGCGCCATGAATGATGCGCCTATTAATTATTTATGCTTGAAGTCATAATATTAAAAGTATATTTGGGAACGCCCCGATAGCCTAAGGGTTATGTGACCCAAATGCAGAGTCATAGTGGCTGTCCGGGTTCGATTCCGACCTCGGGCATTTACCGCATGTCCTTCCCCACTCTCTCCTGTTTCCGACTTCATCCACTGTCCTATCCAATAAAGGCAAAAATGGCCAAAAATAAATCCTTAAAAAAAAAAAGTGCATTTTAATTTATAACACACAATACAAAGCTTTTTATATTATTCTCAATTTAATGACCCGCTGTGTACGAGAAAACAGTACTTAAGGTGGAGTTTTCTGTTTTGGAGGAATATTGAGTATTGTTGAGCAGTGGGCTGCCGCAGTGCAGCGTCCGGGGAGCAGTCAGGGGTGACTGGGACAAGCGGTCGCTCTCACTTTCCCACCTCAACCTCTTGCCAGTCCTGGGGCTCGAACCGGCGACCCACCGGTTACAAGTTCGCTTCACAAACCACTAGGCCACCACTGCCCCTGATATTGAGGCAGTTGCCATATTTAGATAGTTAACGTGTGCAAGATTTACAGATTTATTCCTACCTTTGCCCTTGTCCTGTACAAATCACAAAGGCTGCAATTTAGGAGATTGGTCATCCTTCTTGGGTCACAGTGATACTTTTGATGGTATCTCATGTGGTAATGCTCCATCACGTTTTTAATCCATTACAGTCATTACTGAGATGTATGATATTTAAAAATATATTATATCGCAAATCAAATTGCAATCTCTGTCAGAAAATTTGCAATTAGATATTTTCCCTGAATCATTGAGCTGTAGTTTGAACAACAGATTTGTTTTTCAGCTCACACAGAACAGACGGCTAGCAGACCGGGAAGAAATATTCACTGAATTTGACAAAAAATGTTTTGCATTAGAATTGCCTACTGCACCTTTAACATTCAAAACAAGTAATGCGATACATTCTTCAGTGTGTCTCTCTCTGCAGTCTCCACACATACCATGTCTGCTTTTTTAATGTGTTGCTGTGTCTACTGAAATGTTTTAGTGCTAGTTTAAATGTGTACCAACAGCACTGTGCAGCTGCCAAATCACACCTTTCCTCTTTCTTTTCTTTACACCCTGTTCTCTCATTCTCCCTAGGACTCTGTTGGAGCAGGTGGATCACTGGCAGAGCTTTCTGGCTTTAGTCAACATGATCATGTTTTGTACAGGCATCCCCGGCCACTACCCGGTCAATGAAACCACCAGCTCCCTCACACTCACCTTCTGGTACACACTACAAGTAAGACACGCTAAAATGTTACGATCTGTAAGACAGTGTTTAAGTAATATTGTTGTAAAGGTCTCTGCATATTGTGTTTTTCCAATTATTTACTCAGGTTTCCTTTTTGTTTCATCTTTTCTTGGCATGTAAAACCAGCCTCGAATATAAGCTTTGCTTGCTGTGATATGGCAAGACCCTTAGAATAGTTCTGTGTAAAACTGTGAACATGTGATACATGAATATGCTGCTTGTTTCTCACTGACATTATATATAGCAAGGTATCTGAAAAACATTAGTTTTTATTTTTTACCTTTTATGCAATCAGTTTTATGACTAATGTGAACTGGCAATGTAAACATGCATTCCTTAGATGACTGTTTTCTAACAAAATCTGAAAAGTACATGAATATCTGTTAACTGCCTTTGTGTGGTAAACAGAGGGCATGCTAGAGGTCAGGATACGAATGATTAATTGCTAATAGCTGTTAATATATTAATCGATTACCCCATAAGGCCGTAAATGAGGGACATGCATGGCAGAGCATGTGATCTGGGTTTACCGTAGTAACTGGTTGCACCACCAATTGGAGCCTATAATTCATAATAATTAGAGGAAAATAATTATGTTTTTGCCGGCGTTTGTCTGTTTGTCCGTTTGTTTGTTAGCAAGATTACTTAAGTTATGAACGGATTTTGATGAAATTTTCAGGAAATGTTGATAATGTGAAATATATTCGTCATTAATTGGACCCAAATATCCATCGCCGCGGCTACATTTTTAGCTTTTAGCACCCCGCACCCCGCACCCCCCCATCCCACACAAGCCGAATATTGGGATATTCGTCATTAATTGGACCTGAATATCTGGAGCACACAAACTGCTATTCGGACCAGCCCTAATGGGTGGACATGACCTTCTTGCCGGAGGTCTGCGCTCTCCGAGTGCTTTTCTCGTTGTTAAATGAGATGGAGTTGCAGGTCTGTTTGCTGACAGCATGTAAGTGTTGCACAAAATGAGCACACATCCCTGCTGTATAACTGCTAATTGTGGCAGTTGTTGATGAACTGTGCAGCGTAAAGTTGTGATAAAGGTGTCTGGCAGCTGTCGGTATTCGGGCTAACTCAGCATCATGCTAACTCTATAGGAAAATGGTTAAAAACATTTTTATCAGCCTATTTGAAAATGTCTGTTGTATTTCATTCATTTCAATGATGAATCTATTATTGGTTGACTATCACTTAAGAAAATTGTTTAAAAATTGCCTTCCTAGCAGGAACACTTCTTTTTTGTCTGTAAAGTCCAAGACTAATTTCTTCTTCTTCGTGGTTATTCCCCCATTTTCAGGATGAAATCATGTCCTTTGAGTCGGATAAGCAGGCAGTGTATCTGCAGGTCTACAGGCCAGTGTATTTCCAACTGGTGGATGTTCTGCTGCACAAAGCCCAATTCCCCTCCGACCAGGAGTATGCATCGTGGTCCTCAGATGAGAAGGAGCAATTTAGGATCTACAGGTGTGTGTGGTTACATGAGTGCATTTGTGTGCAGGACCCCGTCTCCATGTGTTGTACTTTCTTATTTTCTGCTGCATGCTGCTGTGTGTTTCAGTGACGATCTAAGTGTTTCAGAAATTACCCGCTGACAGGATGATTGGTCAGCAAATGAGTGTGTTTTTCTCTAATAGACTCTCACTGCACTGGCAGCTGAGAGGGCAAAACCTGTCTGGCAAGTAGATTGACAGATCTTTTGCACACACACCTAAAATGTCTGTTTGTGCACGTCTGTCCTTCAGGGTGGACATCTCAGACACACTTATGTACGTGTATGAGATGCTGGGAGCAGAGCTGCTGAGTAACCTGTATGATAAACTAGGGAGACTGTTGACTAATGCAGAGCAGCCCACGTCATGGCAGGTGGGTGAGACATACACACACAGACAAGCAAAGAAATAATATGAGCTATTTTCTGTTTCTTTGGGTGTTGCACAGAAGCCTGTACTGAAAATGTGTCATACTTGTATTTGTATACTTGTGATAGCCTGCATAAAGGCTCAACACTCAAATCAAGACAAACCTAAATAACAGTTAACTCATTTTCCACTGTCATTTTTTTATTCAAACCTCAAGTTTTTTTGCAAACTAATGCAACAATTACACATAAACTGACTGCATCCTCCTTCTCCTCCTCCAGCACACAGAAGCTTTGCTGTACGGCTTCCAGTCCATAGCAGAGACGATAGATGTGAATTACTCTGACGTCATCCCAGGCCTGATAGGACTCATCCCGAGAATCAACATCAACAACGTCCAGTTAGCAGACACAGTGATGTTCACGATAGGTGAGACAATACACATGATCTAATAAAAGTAAAGACCAGTTAAGTCATTTATAGACAATGCTGTATCAGTGTTGTTACACCTAAATTGTTTCTCATTCCATATCTGAACTGTTAATCTCTTACTAGGTGCTCTGGCTGAATGGTTAGCAGACCACCCAGTGATGCTCAGCAGTGTCCTCCCGTTGGTGCTACAAGCTTTAGGGAACCCAGACCTTTCTGTTTCTTCTGTTTCGACACTCAAGAAAATCTGTAGGGAATGTAAATATGACCTGCCACCATACGCAACCAACATAGTAGCCGTCTCTCAGGTATGTACACATTTATATGCTACAGGATTTTTCTACCAGTTGACCCAGCTGTTTCTTTCTTACTTTAAAAGACCCCCTCCGGTGTATATAAAGTGCTTTAAGCATCCATAGGGTGTTTTTATATGCTGGAAGATACATCACGAGTAAACAAGACCTTGAAACCGCAGTGTACTGTGTACTGCAGTGTAACAATCTCAAAAACATAAATTCAGGTAGCCAGGGTTTCATACATAACAAACCTAAGGATCTAATCCTGTCAACTTGCAGCTTGTTTCTGTTCTTCATTGTCATTTTCTGATTTAAACTTGTATGACTGAATTACTCCAGTATTACAGTTTGCTGTTCTATAGAGTGGAGTAGATTTACTTTGTTTGAGCAGAGTCAAAGGTGAACTAGTGTGCTTGAGTTGCAGCAAGTTTTGATGGAGGTTTGTAAATAGAGGTTTAGAAATCATAGATATCTGAAGGAAGCAATAGTGTAAAGTTACATCTGAGTCATTTTAAGGTAGGCAGGGATCGTTTTCATGGAAGAAAAAAAAAATCTAAATATGTAACTTTGACACAGAGATGATTGTTTAGGGGTTTAAGCAATGACTGGAGAGGGACTTGGAAAAACTGAGGTGTTGCAGGCTTTTGTAACGTTCTCGCTCTCCAGAAATAACATTTACTCTTTGAAATCACTTCAGTTGTATTATTTTGGAGATACTTTTTATCTCTATTTTGAGAGGGTTTTGTTGTGCTTTCAGACTAACTGAGCCTTCTCTCTAACTCTCTTTTTTTTTCTCTAGGAGGTGCTTATAAAGCAAATCCACAAGGTCAGTGTGTGTATCATTTCATATTCACTATCTGTTTCTGTCCTGGCACTCAGTTCAGAAGTGACATTTAAATAAGGAATGCTGTGAAAGAATTACATAACATATTTGCAGCTTGATGTGTTGTGAAAAATCTGTATAAAACTGTTTAATCACTTAAAGTTTAGTGTTTGCTTAAGCTGAAGCTAAACCTGTGATGGTCTCCTCTTGCAGACGAGTCAGTGTATGTGGCTGATGCAGGCTCTCGGCTTCCTGCTCTCGGCTCTCCCAGTGGAGGACATCTTAAGAAACCTTCACTCCCTCATCACTCCGTACATTCAGCAACTGGAGAAGCTAGCAGATGAGACGGTGCGTACACAAACCAATGTGAAACAGTACACACAAACACAGCGCAGGCACAGTTGGACTCTGGCCAATAGGAACAGGCCTTGTGTCTGTGTGGTGTCACTGCAGTGGAACATTTCTCTGCAGGACCAGATTGGATCTGACCCTGCACCATGGGCTAGTGACTCACATGGAGGCAGCAAAGACACACTTTCGCTCGCTCATGCAAACGTTCAGAAAAGTGCCTACACAAACGTGCTTACAGTAGGTCAACGCTGATACATGTGTAAATGCACAGTCATGAAAAAGAAAATTCTTGTCTCTGTTTAAATGCCGCATCTAATAGAGCCTGGTTTTTCACACTGTCACGCTGGATAGTACAAAGATGGAGCCGGCCTTATCTAAAAATAATTTGATATTTACTGTTTGTAGAACGGGGTAGAAACTCTCCAGATCTCTTGTTCTGCCATCAGTAAAGAATGGACGGAGTGAATAAAGATGTCAGTTTAGATGAAGCTTTTCATTTCTCCCTGTGTCTGTCGCTGCGCCTGAGTCACCTCCCCTACCCTTCACATAACGCACCACTGTCACACAAAGTCTTATCCATCCTCACTTCCTCTCGCTTTTATTATTTTCTGTCTAGCTTTTTGATGTATCAGCATTACATCAGACTTTTAAATCAGGTGCTGTGTCTGGAGCAGGACAAATAGTGGCACCTAGTGGGGAGACCTTCGGGTTACATTACATCAGGGGTGAATGACCGTGATGTCTGAGGGGGAAAAAAACACAATGTCACTGTGATGAGACTGTTGAGAAGGATGTGCACATGTTATAGTACGGACAGATTTGAAGAAGGCGTAGGAGATCTGGCTGGTCGAGGGTGTGGCAGCCACATCGTTTACCTCTTTGTAGTCGTTTGGCTGTTGCATCACCATGGAGACAGAGCAATGATTAATCACTGGCAGCGAAGCCCTAATTAATATTTTTACCTGGGGGAGGTCTGTGTATGTGTGTGTGTAGGTGTAAGTGAGAAAACTGGTATGAAACCTTGCTGAAATACCGGCCCATTGACTTGTGTTTTAATCCCAGCTATGACTGAACTTGTTATACATCTGCTTTGTTAATGAATAGTAAATATTAACTCTCATTTATTCTTAAAATAATGATGAGAAATCCCCCATGTTATACCTTACAAATCCTTACTTAGGTTCTAACCAGCTGAAAAACCTATATTATTTAATGTAACAGTTTATTTTAATTGAATATATTGTTTAGATTGTGAAGGATTTGATTGATTGACTGTCAGCACCCTACTTGAGTTGTTTCCAGCAATTCTCTTAACTGTTAAACTGCTACATTGTGGTATGTGTAGCATTTAAGGTTAGCCTTCTTAAATATTTTAACAGTTATTTTTCAAGGCAGACTCTAATTCACTTAATGAGCCAAAGGAATCGAGGTGTTAGAGTGTAAACAAGTGAATATCCTATTAGAAGTAATTAATTTCTTCTTTCTGTTTTTTTATTTGTTTCCTTTCTTCAGCCTAATCCCTCCAATAAGCTAGCAATCATCCACATCTTGGGGCTGCTGTCCAACCTGTTCACGACGCTCGACATCAGCAAGCAGGATGACGAGTCAGCGGACAGCTCAGCACCACCTGTCAAAACAGCTCCACCTCCACCTGGACCAAACCCGGTCAGTCAGTCACCACACACCCCCATCACTCTTATAAGTAGGGCTGGGCGATTGACACCAATGATGCACCATGTAAGGCTTTGTAATACATTACACTTCAGTTTAGTAGAAATGAGAGAACGTAGGGCTGGGCGATAAAACAATGGGTATATGTAGCAGCAATTGACACTTAATTGCAGTAGGAAAATAGTTTGATTTGACAGTTTAATTTCAATACATCAGATTCAAACTGCCACGAAGCACATAAACCTTGTCGCTGCTTCTTTTCTTTTTTTTTCTCCTCGTCGCTGCTTCTTGCGAGACGGGCTTCGTGGTCAAAAAGCACTCATGACCTTTTGTCCTCCAACACCTCCAAATATAGCGATGCACTCCAAGCGGCCTCCTCCGACTTGTCAGGGTGCACTTGGAGGCTGATGTGGGGGGTTACCTATCCAGTGATAACCAATTCCAGCCAGCCCTTACCTTACCAACCTTAACCTCAGCACAGTGAAGCAGCTTCGCCCTAGTCGCCCTTTTTCTTTATTCCTGTTTTTTTTATTTAATTGTGTCTATTTTTACAATGTTGTGTTAATACTAGAATTATTACTTGTTCATCTTGATAAATAGGCTAAAGCAGTTAAATTTAACGTAAGGGCGTTAAATTCAAATTGCACCTTGTTTTTCCTAATCTTTCTTAAAAATAAGCCTTTAAATATTATCAATAATTGTCTATTTCAACTGATATGAAAATACATTGTGATAAACTTTCTAGCTGTATCGTCCAGCCCTTCATTAAAATCAGGGGGCACTTGGTCCTTGCAGTCATAATAGCCCCATGTCTCACTACCCCACCCTCTGCTGTTTCCATCACTGAATACATCGGCTATCACTGACTAGAGGCATGAGGGTGGCCAGCAGGAAAATTGTGCCCTCTCACTCAACCGTAGTCATTAGTAATTCTGCTGAGAGGCATGCAGCCATGTATAAATGTTAATGCAGTCTCTCCTCTTGTTTTCATTAATTTTATTTAAGTTTAATAAAGTTTCTGTGTTTCAGGTGGTGGTGGTTTTGCAGCAAGTTTTTGCTCTCATACAGACAGTCCTCAGCAAGTGGCTGAACGACTCGCAGGTTGTGGAGGTGAGTTGTTTAAGATGAGCGTCCACATACTGTCAAACTTGTGCTTTGTTAACGCTGGTCCACATAATCAGATATGATGGCATTTTCAGTCGAGCTGATCTTGTACTGTCCCTCAGGCGGTGTGTGCCATCTTCGAGAAGTCTGTGAAAACTCTCCTCCACGATTTTGCTCCGATGGTTTCTCAGCTAAGCGAGATGCTTGGGCAGATGTACAGTACGATTCCCCAGGCCTCGGCCCTCGACCTCACACGACAGGTACACACTCGACTTGTGCACATAGACACTAACGCACATTAGGCGTTGTTTTTTTCCGATAGCTTGTGGTTATGTGCAGAGAAATTTTAGCGCTTTGTCAGAAAGGGCTGTGTATAAGCTAATGAGCTATGCACCAGTGAGTCTGAGGTTAATGAGGATATAGTAGAAGTCTGTAAAACTTCTTCCACAGTTAGAGTTTGACTGAACTCTCAAGCATATTGTAGCCATATAAACTAAACTCAATTCTCATTCTTTATTATCTATAAATAGTAATACTGTTTTAACTTATTGCAATTTAACAAAATCAAGCAGTAACACTAAATAAGTTGCAACCATGCATCATGTGATTTCTTTATGAATTCATTATGAGCTCCTCTTGTTTATAATATAATAATAACATTATTTGTATAGCGCCCTTCAGACAAGGTTTGTAGCTCAGAGCGCTTTACAACAAGGAAACATTACAAAATTACATAAAAACATTAATAAGAAGGACCTATGTGACTTGCCTCACCACCACAACGGCACTACCATCACCTACCTCTGCCTCACACCAACTGCAGCAAGAAAAGCGGGGTGGGGATACAAACCCTGGTTCGGGTAGGGGGTAGAAGA
>OMNN01096214.1:0-34619 GCA_900302755.1 Chromis chromis
GACATACATATATACAGTCAAGCCCGAAATTATTCATACCCCTGGTAAATTTTGACTTAATGTCTTTTATTCAACCAGCAAGTTTTTTCTTGATTGGAAATGACACAGGCGTCTCCCAGAAGATAATAAGACGATGTATAAGAGGCATCATTGTGGAAAAATATTTCTCAGCTTTTATTTACATTTGAGCAAAAAGTGGCATGGCAAATTTACCAGGGGTATGAATAATTTCGGGCTTGACTGTATATATGTATGTGTGTATGTATGTGTGTATATATATGAAGAAATATATTTGTATTTCACAGCCTCACAAAAGCATACATTATTTATGTAGACATATTCAGGAGCATATCTGCAGGTTAGTAAGATTTTGGAGAAGTGCTTCCGTAATCATTCCATCAGCTGCTTATATTTCTAGCTTTTACAACTTAGCATCTAGCCTGCAACTAAAAAAAAATCACTGTTGGCATTTTAAGACTGCTGGCATTTTAAGACAATTTCCTCGTTCTTCCTCCTCCTCTTGAGTGATGAGTGATTGACTTCCATCAGAAAAACAATTCAGTTGCGGCTAAAAAGCCTTGTCGAGCTTAAAAAGAAAATGACAAAGCAGTATTATTATTTTAACATTCAGCATCATGTAACAGGCTATTGCCTCCTCAGTAATGTTTATCCAACAAAAATGTTTGCTGCTTTAATGAGCTTCCTTGTTTGTCTGCCTGTTTAATTGTGACTTTATTGTTTTTGTCTGTGAAAGACAACAAGCTCAAGAGAGTTGCAGGGTTGAGAGGGGTTACGTTTGGACTCTTGAATAAAATTATGAAACAAATTGGGGAAAAGGGTGTATACATATTTATTCAACAGCCAACAATGTAATTTTTGAATGAAAGGTTTCAGAGTGAGCATTGCTAATTCTAATTTTGGACAGGGACAACAAGATACAGTTATTGCTGCTTCTCAGCTCTTTCTGCATTTATAAGTGTAAGTTAGGACATGGGTATTTAATCAGTCACTAGATCCACAGACTGCACCACATCAAAATATCATTCCACTATGACCTTAAAAACATTGTGTTTTCGCCTGGGAGAGTACATCAATAGCCTTGGAATACCGTTTCATGTATTCATAGCGAAAACCAATTACTTCACCGCACTTTAAAAATATATTTTACTACTAACTGTAGTTTTGGTTAATCTCACTAATTGTCATCTCACCAATCCTGAAAAAAGCACCACAGTGATTTCCATTTTGAAGACAACTCAATTAGCTGTTTGCCAATTAATGCTGCCTCAGCTGCTGAAATTAATGGAGAGGCATGTCAGTGCAGGCCAGCAGAATGGGAGGAGATGCAGAGGGTCAGGTGGTGTTTTGGTGACTTTGGTGTGCGTGATGTATGAAATTTCAGTGATATTTGTAAGCAGTACTTGTGGGAAGGTAATCTAAACTGAGGTCAAAATGTGTCTGATATAACAAAGTAATCCCAGCTCATTGTGTAACAACTAGCTCCAAATGTTTGAGTCGCATTAAGAGCAGACATGGTTCTACACAAAGAGGCCGAGACCAAAGAGAGGTAACTGACAACATAAAGAAAAAAAGCAATGAGAGAATAATATACCTTGTAAACAAACCCTGCTTTTTCTTTCTCTTTTAGCAATAATAAATTATAGCCTTATTTTCACCCACTGCATGCTTGTGAAGAAACAGGATTTTACAGCTTGTCTGAGGTGGCTCATAGCCTAAAGACAGACTTTCTGACTCTTCTGAGATTCTCTTCTAGGATTTTATTGTATGAAAAAGCAGATATGTGGATTTGTGTCCAGGACACAACAACCTTTAGACATTTTGGTGATCTTGTAAATTCTTAATAAAAAAAAATGCTCTAAGAAGCTACAGATGGAGGACAATTTAATAAAAAATGAACATGTAGTGTTTTAGTAAGTTGTTGGGCCAACATGTGCTGCCAGAAGAGCTTGACATTGATTCTCTGGAACAATACTGAAGGGATGGAACACCATTTTTCCAAAAGATATTCCCCTGTTTGTTTTTTTGATGATGGTGAAGAGCACTGTCTAACATGTCGATCCAAAAGCTCCCATAGGTGCTCAGTTGGATTGAGATCTGGACACCGTGAAGGCCACAGCATGTGATTCATGTCATTTTCATACTCATCAATCCATTCAGTGACCCCTCCTGCCCTATGAATGGGGCTATTTTTTATCCTGAAATAGACCAGTTCCGTTAGGATAGAAATGTTTCATCATAGGATAAATGTGATTACTCAGAACAACTTTGTATTGATTTGCAGTGACCCTTCCCTCGAAGGGAACAAGTGGACCCAACCCATGCCAGCAAAATGTTCCACACAGCATAACAGCCACCAAAATCCCCTTACTTTAGGTCAAGTCTTTCATTTTTTTTCTTTAATTTGTCACCCGTCTGTAGGTTTGACTAATTGGTGAGCTATCCCTCAGATGAGAGGCTTGGCCTTGGGTGCCTTAAACTCCATCTAAGTTGACCTGAAGTGGCTTAAACGCAACAGTCGCAGTTGAGAGGCGAGCTGAGGGTGTCAGCTGGTGGACGACTAATGTGATTCCAAACAATGAGTAAAATCCACTGTCCCTTTGTGGAAAATCATTACAGCCTGGGTTCAAAATGTGTGACGGAGTTAGAGCTGTGGGATGCAGTCATTAAGGGCAGAGAGGAACAGGGCGCCATCATTTTGGAACAGATTTTCTAATGCTTGCTGTTAGCACTAATAAGCGCATTTTAATTGAAGTTTTTTATTATTATTATTCTAACAGTCTTGGAACAGACCTCCTCTCCTTAAGAAACAAGCTATAAACAAGCAAACTACATCCAACAAAGAAAGGGCAAAACTTTGTTTACTCATCACTAGACAATTTGGCACCCTAAAACGAAGATGTTTGTTGTTTTTTTTTTAGACACATGCAAGTTGGCATCAAATCTTCAGTCATTTGTTTAGCAGAGCTCTCTCAAGCTGTGCAAATACACTCAGTGCCACTTTGTAGTAGCAACTAGGGAGATCTTGTATTTGTCCCAAAAATCCATGTGTGTATGTTTCAGGTTTGGATGTGTTAAGAAGCCAAGTAAAGCAAAATGGCATGAGGAGTGTATTGCCTCCCTCTGAGAGCTTCATTATGGTAAACTAGGTTTAGGCTTTCACTCTAAACACCAGCTGGCGTCTCAATCACAACCGTCTGCTGTGGTATGTCAACATATTTAGATGCTAACACTTTCTTTTTTTATGACATTTTCCTTCCTGTTCTGTGGCTAAAACCAAAAATGCTTGGTGCAGTGTATTAAATTTAACCATCTTCACAAATATTTTGAATTTGCATTTCCCGAGGTGATACTCTCATATGCTCATGTATTAACTTTCCAGCAATCATTTAGGAGAACTTGTGAATGTCACCAGAATACGGACAGTGATGAGTAATTGTTTATTTCTCTACAACGTTGCCTCATGAGTTGCTATTGAAATTCCTTGAAGCCCCAGACAACGGCGTTGACAGTATTGACAATATTACCGATGTTAATGCCTGAATCTGCTCAATTACTCCAGCATTGTGAAGGCAATTATCTTGTATGCCATCAAAAACAAGCTGTAGAGCAATCCAATTTCAGTTGATATCTCTCATTTATACATGGCTTTTCTGCCAGTTAAGGTCAGACAGGCCTCTGTTTGTGCCGTTCCATCCACAACACACACAGTCTAACATTAGCCTGCTCCTTCTCATTTGACCCAGAGCTGCAGGCAGTAATGCAAAGAGTTATGGTGAAAGAAGTCATCTGATGTTGTTGGTTCTGCTGAGTACAGGAATGTTGCTAGACTCAAAAACTACACCCCCACATCATCCTCTACTTTTCCTAGAGGCTCCCATGATGATATTCAAAGTCCTATAGAATTTGAGAGTTGCTAACTTTTATGATAGTCCTATAGTATATTGTGATTTTCAATTAAAATGTTTCTCATCAAAACTTGAACAAACTTTTTCCAACTAAGTTATTGATTTGTATATTTCCCTCTTGGTTTGTTTTCTTAAAGGGAGCATTTTCAGAGGAAAAGCAGTGTTTCTTACATAGATGGAATTGTTTTCACTTTCATCCCTTACCTCTTGCCTATTTTGCTCCTCTCCTCTGTGAACAATGTGCTTAAGAGCCTTGTCTCCTGTGATTCTTCTTTCATGGTAGGGTGTTAAGAATTAGGAGGGTATGTGGGTACACGGTGGGTACACATTTCAGGCTTGTTCTTGGGTTCCTGCACCCAGAGAGTTGATGGAGAGGTCTTGAAAACCTATGTGCTCGCAGATTAATCATCATAAAAGACAACGGTGCTGTGCTTTATACTGCCAAATGGTGCATGGGAGAACACACCACTCCTGCCTGCATTCTTTGACTGCACGTCTCATTCACTTCTCGCTTGGCAAAGCATTTGTAAAAATAGCTTTGTAAGGTAAAAGTTATGTTAATTATCAAAACAAAGGAACATACTGGAATCTTACATTCACAACTGCCAAGAAGCAGACGTTCACACATGCCCACACAGTGTTTTGTGCATAGGGAAACATTAGGGTCAAGTCTGGGCTTCATTAAGGAAATGCACTCAATTGCAATTAGCGGTAAACATACTCTTCCGTTCACTTACCATTTGATTGCATTGTTATTGCACAAAGGCAAGATAGATAGTTGTATATTTGACGCTCTATACTTTTTCAATTAGCAAACTTTTCTGGGTCTGTGGCTATGTGTCCCTGGGGCCCCGTACGAGAGGCAGACAACCTGAAGAGAGCAAAGTTAGCTTTGAATTCATTAACAGTTAGCCTAACTAAGAACACATTGGATGTTACAAATGAAGATTGGATAGTAGAAATGGAAGATTTTGTGTTTTGTCACAGTCTTTTTTTTGTACCAACTTCACCAGCCTGCTATGTAACCAGCCTTCAGGTCCAAATAATTTAATATGCAAGCATATGCTTCTAGACACTGCAGCGAAGTGGCAAATCTGACAGTTTTTGACAAATGTGACATGATTATTTAATCTTCCAGAGCACAGGAAGCAAAAAGCATTTGATATAAAGCATATTCAGTGGTGGCAGTGCTAATAAAACCATTTGTTGGGGTAGTGGTGGAGCGACAGGAGATTTTACCCCTTCATTTGTACATTTATGACTGTGAGGTAGTGTCCTCCCAGTCAGGGCCACAGCAAGAGGCCAGGAGGCGGAAGATGAATACCTGATAGCTACACTCCCCAGACATTACTAAATGAGCAAACTGGCAGTTTACAGCTACCTCTCAGCGTAACCTGCATGTTTTATAGATGAGAAGAATCTCACTAACTGTCAGAGAATGAAAGCACCTCTCAGCATACTACCATAATGGCCTCTCAGTAAAATGAGACAGGGCTTTATGGGTGTTTATCATTGCACATTTCACCAACTTACTTTTACAGCCCAAAAGGAGATGGCAACCAAGCTTGAGAATGTTGGAGCTTTTATTTCATTAGCCAATATGTGATTGATCAGAGCGGATTAGGGATGTTCCGGTCCTTTAATATTCAGACAGCAATTAAAGTGAGAGCACTACTGTAAAAAGATCAAGTAAATACCTACTGGTGGCGACCAACTACGGCATTCCCCACAGGACATTTAACATGATGCTGGTTTCATGTGCTATTTACGGGTTCGTGATGGGGAGCCTTGGTACCTTTCTGTAAATATTGTGTTTGCCAATCCTGTCAGTCCTCACTTGACTTGACTTTGCATTTTATAGCGATAAGCAACAATATTAATGTGCAGGCAGCATTGATCTTTAGAGGGGGATGCTAAAAGTGTCTTCATATTAAATTCAAAGATGCAGAGTTTTGCGTCAGTAATTGAAATCTTTTAATTTGACTATTCTCATGACAGATATGCAGATTTAGTCCCTGAGTTGTTTTCATTTGAGGGTGGAAAAACGGAAACTACATTACACCTTGCAAAAGCTGCTTCTTAAGGCAGAGTGTTTTGCAAACAAGACAGTCTGTTCTATACAAAAACATGATATACAAAATAAACCCATGAATAAAATCAGAAAAATGTTTAAAGCATACTAGACTCCTAAAGAATCTTTTTTATTCAGCATGGAGATTTAACCTCACGTACTGCCTGACCCTGTCTCAGAAACAATGCAGGAAGTACCCAAAGGTGACGAGATACATGACCACAAGTTCCCAGCTGAATCACAAGGTTTTACTACATTTTTCTCCCTACCTCTGGGAGGTCATCAGGAGCTCATATGCCTGAGAACTGCTGAATTAGCTTTAAGTGGACAAAGATGGAGACTTGCAAGGAATTAGCAAGCAGGTAGAACAAAAGGGCTTACTTGGAAGCTAACGGAGCTCATCAGTTTTCTCAATTAGTTGGCTGCTAGGAGACAGCGGCTGGAACGACTTTGGCAAAGAGGGTTTATTACAGTAACTTGGAATTGATGGCCATGAAGGTTGAGTCTTTATAATTCCTATATTTTCAGATCCTGGTGCAATAAAAGCAGTAATCAGTTTGATGATATTACTGCGTTCCAACTTGTGTAGCAACCCAACAGCAAGCCTTATACAGGTACTATATGCCTGTACAGGTATATTCATTTGTAGGCTTAGATCTACTTTCTAGCCTTTAGCTGCTGCTTTCTTTCTTGTTTTAGACCTCACTGTTATTATTAATTACCAACCTTTTAGCTCAGCTCAGCATCTCTCCTTATGCCACGGGTAGTGTCGCGTGTGAAGACTGAGGTTTTGCTCAACATCAGTCCTTAACCGCTGCCCTGGAGTCAGGTGTGAGAGGGCAGGTGTCACACACTTGTGATACAGACCAGGCACTGATGGGAGAAAGACGAGAGCTGTTGCCCTATTACTGCCTTATAAATGCCTCCGGCCATCAAGCAAACATGCACCCCAGCCCTCTCCGTCTGAGTAACTCAATAGCTCTCTCCACACCACCCTTCAGTGTCTCAACACCTTTCCAAGGTTGAAAAATACCTCACACCAGTTAGCTCCCCAGGATGTTGACCCAGCAGTGCAGGTCATCACTTTGAGACAAAGAGATCCTTATCAGCCCAGTCGCCCTCTCCTCACCCACCTCCATCCCCAGCCCCTCACACGGTGAGCAATGACTTCTCTGAAACTTAATATCAGTGATATCATCAAGGTGCTTCTTTACCCCTCTCTTAGGATTCAGAGAGGTGTTGTGAAAAAATACCATGAGGCACTTGGCTGACAGAGGACGCCTCCAGGGAGCGTTGGTCTGTTTGGTGCCATTAAGCGGTGTGTAATACAAGACACACAGAGAGAGAGACATAACGAGAGAGAGGGAGAGAGAGGGAGGGAGAGAGAGAGAGAGAGAGAGAGGGAGAGAGAGGGAGATAACCAGCGAGAGGCAGCAGGATGATCGTGAATGAAGAGGTTAATGCTCCATAAGTCATTTTCCTCTTTTCTCCACCCAGTAATTCAACAACAGGGAGAAATTACAAACTGCCCCCCTGCTCAATCCATTATGTTTCTCTTTGAAGCTGTTTTGCATTTTTAGTATAATGCCTAGCTCTCTCTCAATCTCCTTTTAAAATGAAAAGTGATGGATTTGTGCATCTTTCCTATGGAGATTCCCAAAGTAGATTTGATGAGGTCCTGTATATTTTACAGAACAATCTGTAGCGTGTATGGTATTGTATCTTTTCTTGGACCCAACATTTGGGACACCTGTGAAGGATTCCTTTGAAACGAGCAGTTTTTCAGTGTTACTGTAGATGAGTAAACAAAGTTATCAGAATGTTTCTACGGAAATCACATTGTGCTGGTCATAAAACACAACAGTAATTGGGCTAAAGTGTTTACATGCCTCAGTATACCAGATAATAACCCAGCTCTTGTATTCAGGCTTCTAGCAACTGGGGTATGATCTTAACTGGGTTATTATAAACAGGACATGATGGTTGGAATTCGTGAGCATCCTAAATATTAAGGAAACTCTGCCGTGCATGCAAATGTATCCACTAAGGCTTCAATTAAATTGCATATTTACAAGGATTTTCCCCCTGTGGTGCCACTCTGAAGAAATTACTTCAGTTGGATTATTATTATACATGACTAAGAAGAATATGTGTGAATAGTGAAAATCTTTTGATGATGATAGAGTGATAAGTACATAGAGAAATGGTTTATTCCAGTGGGGACAAAGGTTTGTCCTTTGTGCTAAAGTCACTTTGTTGTGCTTGGGTAGTCAAGCAAAATGCAATTTGCCATTTATTTTACTAAAGATAACGTGTATGCATTACCTCCCATGGACAGACACATTTTACTGTCTTTGATTTTATAACTGAACAACTCACTATCATGTTCTTATACCAAATTATAATAAAACATGTAGTTTGCTCCTTTAGTAATGCAGATAGCATAATCATGTTAATAGCAGGCCAATATGTAAAAATAATGCAAACGTTATCTAACAACATTTGCACTCTGATGCATCTGTCTGCCTCCACTGTGCACTACCTCTACAGAATGTGCACATTTATATTCAGTCCCTCAGAGTGTATTCATAAAGTTTTCATGAAGGGTGAATTAATTTGATCCCTGAATGCTTAGCTATTACAACTCATATTGTGGCTGTCAACATGCATCGAGAGCGTGGACAGAAGAGACCCAGGCAACCTCATTACAAACCACTGAGAGGCTCTTTTCAGAGATATTGTTCTTACTGCAGTCATTCTCAGTTGCAGTGTGAGATTCATATTTTTGAATAATGTATAAAAAGGTTTAAATAATTTGATAATAAATCCCCAAGATTGTCAGCTATGTGGCTCATGATAAGATTAAAGAGTTCGTTTTTCATCGGCGTTTACAGTCATTCACCTAATCTGATGAATCTACTGTCTTCTAGTCAATCAGCCAAGCTCACAGATTGTGTCCAATATCCACCCTGCTTATCAGCTAATCACAACACAGAGCTATAATCAAATAATCAATGAACCATTTGACCACAGTCAATATCCCCCTTTCGAACCTGCCAATTTAGTTTCCATTTATCAGTCTGCTCTGACTCTTTGGTCAATAAAACATCCTTTTATACTATCTGGCTAATTACATAATCAGTTTGCTTTAATCTAGCTATGTTTGCTAAATAGATAACTGTCATTATGTGACCAATTTGTTCTCTGGAGAGCTTTAAAAAATAGACAGTGTGTAAAAAAAAAAGAGAGAAAGAAAGCGTTCCACATTTGGCTAGCATTTACCCCTGAGGATCAGTGTACTGTACGCTGGATCAGAAGCGTAATGAGCATTTACATTTTTGGCATTTCGCTGTCACTCTTCTCTTGTGTGACAAAAATACAAAAAGCTGCAGTATAAGCTCAAATGCCTTGTTTGCCAGGATTATGAGCCGGACAGTATTATGAGATAGCAGTGGTCATAGTCACAGCTGCAAACTATAGAGCTAACAAACATATCTATATTGCAATATTGATGTAATACAGTACAAGTGGAATAAATAAGAGCCAGACAAAAAAAAAAGTGATGTTATTTCTTCTCTTTTATCTGTACCGGTGAAGAGAAAAGTGGCACAGTACATCAAACACATGGCTATTATGTCCCAGAGGCTCTGGACAGCTCTGAAATTGAGGAAAAATAGCCGGCACCTCATCTTTGAGAGCTAGCCTCGGCTGTCTTTTTGCATGGCAGGTCTTGACATTGGGGTCCGTAAATTGGCCTATAATGAACATGGCTGTCTTCTTTGGTCGTGGGCCAGAGGTGGCGTGTCGTGGATAGGAAGCGGGTTTCATTAGCAGGGGTGGATAGCCAAATTTCAGGTCTCTGATGGACTGTGACATGGTGGGCCAAGTTTTTCTTTTGGGCAGCACAGGGTCTGAACTCTGCGGAACTAAGCTGCTGTCAGTCCAGATGGGGTCTGGCCACAGCAGATTACCACTCCTTCACTAGACAGCTATTGGCTCTGAAGAATTATTCAGAAAGTAATACAGTGTAATCCCTCACTTCACCATGACATTTGCCATTCATGGCACACAATCCCTCTGACACCTGTCAACAGTCCCTAAACCATGGCACTATTATACAAAATGCAACTTTAAAACATGGATGTGTTTTTCTGTTGTGTGGTTGTTGGTATAAGATGGCAGAAAAGCCAGAAAGCAGTATAGAATAATTCAATTTTAATATATTGTGTAACAGCAAAGCATTTTCAGTTTCAGGATTGGTATTAAGGGAAGGTGTGAGGGTATAAAGAAACACTCACATTAGTTTCCTTCTATTCATCTTCCCCATTATCAGTAACAGTGAGACAAGGATATTAAAAAACAGCCTGGGAAATATGACCCAGATGGCTCTTAAAAAAAGACTTCAGAAGATAGCCTTTTTCAAAAATTTTAATTAAGTTGGGGATTTTGTGAAAGAATAGAACATATGTAACCTGTACATATGTACGCATCTGAGACTTTTGTGTCCGACACATTTTGTTCAAAAGGCCGACTGTACCAAAATAAAGTTAAAGCATGATATGCAATTAATAAGCTTGCAATACACACACCTATGTGGCGCTAGTTTGCTCAGGCTAATGTTGGATTCAAAAACCATGTTCCAAAAATGTTTTCATGTTTTTCTAGGCTCCCTGGAAGCCCCTACAGGTTGACTAACTCACCTGGGAAACTCCCACTATCCCAGATGGCTTGTTCACCACTATTCAGTACAAAGCGACACAGGAATTTTGAGACATATGGCTCATCTCTAGTGAATGCACTAAGCAAAGATTGGAACAAGAGCAAGACATGCGTCATTGTTCCCTGAGTGAGTGCACTTGTTTGGTTTTCTTCTTGTCACCAAACATCCAGACAGTGAAGGACTGTCTGAGGTTAAGCTCTTCATAACAGATGGCTGAAATCTGCTCAACTCTCTGAGTTAAATACCCTCTTTATTTCCTCAGGTACCCTAAGTGGTATTTGTGTTTTACAGAAAGCTAGTGACATTAGGGTCAAACTGTTGACGAGTTGGGTGTTGGTGTAAATACTTTGTTGCTTCAAGTTAATCTCGGCATTTACTTCCACATCTCTTTGTTCACAGAGCCATATGGCCAGGCAGCAGCGTCTTAGCTGAAGCCATTAAAATAAGTATGAGGATGCCTTGTACCCTCATCAAATAGCACCTATAATCTTGTGCAAGTAGAAAGCACTGACCACATCTTTGGGGGATTGTGGGAAAGCATCTCCCCTTTATAGAGGAGGGAAGCATGGAAGGGTGAGCAGCTCAGAGAGCCAGAATGGGAACTGGTTACGGGGGTAGTGCTCAAGGGAGGAGGGGAGTCATGGAGGGCGTGGATGGACTTTAACACAGCCTGGGCTCAAAGCAAAGAACCTGGAGGATTTTGAAGAAGCTCCTCCACATTCAGCGCTTCAGTGCCTCTCACTGCATCTTCTTGTCATTCACACAGCAGAAAAACTCGATGGACAGCTGGGCTTAGGCTCAACCAGTAGCTGGGAATGAGATGGGCTGTGAAAGCAATGGACTGAGTCTGAGTCGTGCTGCTGCACAGGGAAGAAAAGGAGATGAGTAGAAGAATCAGAGGATTTGTCAGAGAGGCCATGAAGCCCAATTGAACCTTTAGTTTGCCAATAACCATGATTACTGGCTGGACCCTCGAGCATGTAGAATGATAGGGTCGTGGCCTCAAACTCAAACTCAAGGAAACACGCAACAGTGCACATTCAGAAAAGCTTTTTTTGACCTCCTGCAGTATTGAGTATCTTGTAGTATACATTTGTGTATACTACAAGATGCTTCATTTCTGCTAGTGTCTTTTAAGTCAACAATTTATAATCCCAATAATCTCTTGTATTTAACAGATGCAGGTTTCCTGAGCTCTAATGCTCCCATCTCCACTCTCACAAAGTTGGACACATGCACACCTGCAAGCAGCAAAGTAAAACCACAATGTAGGTTACCACTGAACAGTTTTTAAGTGAACAATAATGGTGATCCTTGCCCCAATTTATCCATCCATTCAAAGCAGTTACCTTTTGGCCACAAGCCCACTTCTTTAACAAGGCACTACTGAATTTCACCTTTTTATGTTTGAGAAGTCTACATGCTGTTTGCAGCAGCAGTCCTGTCTTATGGTTTAAGATCGTAGATTTAGATTGGTCATAATAAATGTCCCTGTGCATGATTTGTGTTTGTCTGTGTGTGCAGGCATACCTATGTCTGCTGCTCTCTTCATTTGTGCCTGTGGTCTGTCACAAATTGTCCAACACATATGTCAGTAGTGTCAGTGGGAAGTGTGTGTGTGATGCGTGTGA
Organism: Chromis chromis; assembly: GCA_900302755.1. Classification (NCBI taxonomy): domain Eukaryota; kingdom Metazoa; phylum Chordata; class Actinopteri; family Pomacentridae; genus Chromis; species Chromis chromis. The sequence goes on from OMNN01096214.1 coordinate 12,349, forward strand.
TGCTAATGCTTATCCCCCTGATCAAAACAGGCCCAAGAGAGAAATGCGAATGATGCCAGAGAGTAATCTGTCATGGAACATACATCATTGTCCAATGTGGTCCTGACGGATGTCAGACTGGCAGAGCTTGAGTGGGAGAAGTAAAAGGTTGTCAGGAAAGGTCTCTGCCCGATGAATTAAATAAATGTTTCATGAATTTTAAACAGCTTGCTGTTTGTCCGCCTGCAGTTTTAAAAGACCAAAGGTTTTTAAAAAAAATAGAGTACAGGCTGATAGAAGGAATCTGCATATATTTGCATTCATTTTGCAACACGTTAATTTGCCTCCTTCTCTTAGAAGTGCATTTACAGTGTGTGTGTCTCTCTCTTGTGCTTGTTTCTCCACGGTGCCTGTACATTGGAACAAAATTCTTCTTTTTTTTCATTTTCATCTTTTAATTTCTGATTTTGAAATATATTAAGAGAATGACTACTGCTCTGTCTTTTATTCAGCTGTTTTTTTAAGGTTTCCTTTGTCGTTCAGTCAAGGTAAAATCCTGGTTTAGTTGTTGGAAGAGTTGTGCAGTTCTACTGCTAATTCTTTTAATTTTTCCTGGTTTCACTCATAATAATTGCTTCATTCAATATGTTATGTATTGCCAGGCTCAGCTCTCATAAGAAATTGACTATGATTGCAAATGCTTTTTATCCCCTTCAATCTTTCCTTTGAAACAATGCTGGAATTGTCAAAATTGCATTGTGTGGGTTGCAGGTACCATGCAGACTAGTGACTCATTAGACAAAGAAACAGATGCTGCTGAACTTTAAGCTTTGTGCTCACATCTTTAGCCTCCTCCATCTTGCTTATCTCAGCCTTTTTCATTGCATACTGCTTCTAAGGAGCTTGCCATCTAACCCTTTACTGAGGGATTTGAGCTCTGTCACCCAATATAGCTTGAAACATTGCCCATCAGTAGAAAGTTATTTCCCCTTTAATTCTGAGGATCTATTCTTGGATACTTAGTTTAGCCACTCATTTACTTTCTTAATGGTGAGAGCTAATTAGATATTTTTTCATATTCTTTATAAAATTCTGCATGGTCGTGTAGTGAGTGGAGACCTGAGTTCATATTAGCAAGTTTTTACATTGGTTAAGTGTCCCTGAATAAGACAGCAAATCTCTACAAGCTGCAGAAATGCTATTTTGAAAATCACCTTTTACTCTTTCGTTTTAGATTGGTCAGTAACAACCTGAATAAACACTTAGAGCTAAAAATAATTAATTTCATGTAATACAAGATTATATTAATAAATTTAGAGAGTGTAGTTTGGTTTTGCCACTACCAGCAGTCCTTTAGTAGTCAAATGAATGGGTATGGCCGTATAGTGACAGCAGGGTGGGGGAGGTCGATGCCGAGTTTACACTGATTGCTCACTGATTATAAGATCTGCAGCAGGTGGAGATGAGACTGCTCATTTTCTGCTTACTTGAGTCTCCCCAGAAACTGTTCTAATCCCTAAAAGGTATATTTACACGGATAGAGAATTCTGATCTTTAATCTGATACCTCAGTGACAGACTTAAAAAAAAAATAAAAAAAATGTTGTGACCCGATTTAAATTGAAGGGACGTTTGTTGTTTTTTTGTACATCTATAAAGACTTGATATACAGTTTGAATAACAACAGAAGAATTAATGGTTTTGTGAGGTTGGGGGCAGATAAAGCGGCAACCATCCTTGTAGTGGCATTAGACGGTATGCCAGCTACAATTATGTAGCTATACAGTGCAAACACACTGTCGGGTTCCAGAAACACTTAGTCGGTAGTTGCTGTAACTGCTTTGTTGTTCGCTTTGGCAGCGGTTGTTTCTTTTGTTTAATCTTCGAGGAAGAATTGAATTTCCTCTGTTTTGGCATCAGCAGGGGAATCCAACACAGTTTGTTAGATTTTGTTGGACTGGAAATGTTTCACAAGCATCAAGGGCATTTTGGATGTGCCACCACGACTTGTGAGCTTTAAAACTGGATTTCCTTTTCAAAGGATATACTCTAATGATGAGAAACCAGGTAAAAAAAATTGACTTTCTTCTTAAGTTTAGTGTGACTTGTAAACAAATTACTCCTGTACTGCTGAGGTACGCAAATGGCAGTAGTGATACAACAAAGTGTAATCATGGCATGACTTTTTGTACTTGAGTATGGGGTTGAACTTGCTGCATTTTATGTTCTCAGTCATGACATAAATGCATTCAGGTCTATGATATTCTCAATTTGACTTTCTGCCCCTTGCAAAATTTATTCATCAGATAGAAAGGAACATTTATTCAGGTTTTTACTTAATATATTTGAAACCATAAAGTTTCAAATATCGTCATATTAGCTAATAGGTTGTTTTTCATACAGAATTAAATCTCTTATTCTTATCCATGTCTTTTCCTCTGTCCAAGGGACAAAGGATAAAGTCTGAGCCAGCCACATTGAACCCTGACACGTCTTACTCTTATTGGGTAATGGCTTGAGACAGGCCTTATTGACCCGCCTGACGGATGCAGCCCTACAAGGTTTTCATTACAAACCATCTAGCTTACTAAAAGGTCTTTTATATTAGCTGGGATTCTATCTCTATTTGAGAGACATTGTCGTAATAACTATTTGAGGGGAAATAACATTGCTTTATTGAACCACGGGTTAATTCAATAGCTGAGTGTTGACTGAACCTGTAAGTCCTGTGTCTGCCAATGACATGACACTGCCAGTGTGCAGGTATTAATAGCTCAGGAGGTAGTTAACTACTTTGGTTGGTCTCGGGACCACATGAATTCTGTTGTATATTGCACATAATTAGATTGACACCATTTGTGTCTCAGGACGTATTGTCTAATAGCCTGAGAAGCAAACTTGTAAGGACTTGGTGAGATTCGATTCAGCTATTGCTCTGAGAGATATGATGAAATATGATGTGATATATTACAACATGATTTAGTTAAAGGTGTCCCAGCCATTGCAATCAAACTGAATGCTGCTTATCAAATGATTCCATTGTCAAATTGGCTCACTCAGGAGTCAGAGCATCACACAGAGTGCAACATTACTGTCTGGGCCAGTGGAGGTCAGTTCCCAGTTTGCAGTACAAAAACCGCTATTGCCAAAATAGTGAGCGAAATAATTCACGATCCATTTACTGGCTATGTGTTCCTCTTTGTTAAAATTGCACAATGGAAGTCCAACAACCTTGGACACACCACACATGTTATTCTGCTTTGTTGTTAACACTGAAATATCTGTATTTGATACCTTTTCAAATGCATTCAGCAAAGGACTATCAATGATTGTGGCTACAACAAATGTGGCTCTTTAACATTAGATTTGATTTGTCAGTTTAGCACTGGCATGTAAATTGCATTTGTAATTTTACATGCATCATTTTTAATGTTTAGTTCTCAATTAAAAAATTGGATATTAACCTAACAGGGTATTTACTCTCAAATGTTTTTGTTGATACTCAAAAAGAACTGGCTTCTGGCATCGCCGCTCAGTTTAATATTTTAAAACTGAAAATATGTTCCTTTGCAGAGCAGTAGACTGTTTCTTCAGTTCAAGGAGATGCCAAAGATGAAAGTGAAATAACTTCTGGGGCTTATGGTATAGAAACATCACAGATGCGAGAGAGGATATTGGGGGAGTCCATGTGGAGTGCACGTGTGTGTGTGTTTGTGCGTCTGTGTGGGAGAGAGACTGGCAAATCCAGCAGAGGCAGAAGGGGGATTGCAACCAAATGCACAGTTCAATAATGTTTACTGTAGTGCTAGTAAGGTTGATAAGCTACTAGTCATGTGATTACAGTTTTATCTATTTCTGACATTACTTTTCTCGTCTAGGCATCACACCAAGACTGATAGCAATGTGTGATAATTTAGCATGCAGTGAAGCAACCGCAGTTAAATGACATAAACTGCAGAGAAGGGAACGTCTTAAAATACCAGCAGGCACAATCCTGTGACCATCTTATTAAAGCACCCTCATTTGCTTTAATTGATAATTAATTTTAATTGCTTATGATATATTCATCTAAAAAAGCTGAAACACTGTGCTTGTGATTTTCCAGTCATGTTTTTTCCCTCATTAAATGGCTTGATTTCAGCATTGCACACATCACACACTGCTTTTACTATATTAGTGCCAGAGTTGGGTGTGTTCATCACTTTAAACTTGTGTTGTGCAAATAATCACAATTCGCAACTGAATTTAATTTTTTGTGAACATTAAAAAGTGGCTCAATGCTGAGAATTAAATATTATATCAATGTTAAACTTCACAAATGACCTGTGCAGCCACATGTTTTACGTCAAACCACATGTACTACATGTAGCATGTAGCAAAAATCATTTGCCTTTTGCAGAACACTGTCTTTAAAGTGAATGATGATTGAGATTATGCCTGACAGTACTTTATTGCATCAGTTACATTAGCACTCGCACTGTTATGGGTTACAATCGGCGGCACAGCATGAATTGGAACAGCATTGAACAGCAGATTGGAATCTACAGTCACTGACTTTGTTTTTTTTCAAGAAGAACGGGTACGTTTGTAGACAATGTTTTAAAGCACATTTGGTAATAAAGGTGGGAGACTGCAGGTGTTAATGAGACAGAAATGCATCTTGTCTCTTCTGCCTCTCGGAACTATAATCGTGGGAGGCCTTCTGTTGACAATCCCTGGAGGAAAATTGCAGGCACTCTCTGACGCCTGGGCAGTCTGATCCTATTACCTGACTCCATGCTAACATCAGCTTCAATCAGCAGGTAGAGCACTAGCACATATTCACCTCAAGTCTACTGCTCTTTAGTGTGAGAGCTCTGACATTTTGCACAGAGGAATAAGACAGCTGCTGTTAAAATACAACTGACAGGTTTGACACCATCAGGCATCATTAGTTTCTTTCTTGTGCATATTTGGCACAAACTCAGAGTTCTCAGGTAATAATTAATATGTTTCGCTAACCAAATTATTCCCATTTCTCAATTATTGACCTAATTGCGAGTGTTTGTCATGGCAAAAGCCAAAACATTTTACCTACTCATGCAAATAAGCTGCATAAAAACATCTGCAGTGTCTGACATGCTTAAATTCAAAAACATGTGACTGAACTTCTGGATATTGAGGGTGACTGTGCGGGTAGAATGTACGCTGAACATAAAAAAATATATCAATTGTAATCAGGGAGGACGAATACATTGCTTTATGCATAAACAAGCTAATTTGTTTTCTGCTGACAATTATTTATGTGTTTGTAAATATAAATGTCACCTTTGATTATCCTATTTGTCAAGTTTATGCCCTTTGTCTGCTTCACATTTTCTGGATAGGAAAGTTTGAAAAGTTCAGTTACAAGACAGAATAGCTGCGAGTTAGATGACAGTTTTTCCTAATTTTTTTCCCCCAACCTGCCACATTTGATTTGTCAGAATGCTCAGAATCTCAAAACACTCCTTTGCTCGCGTTATGTAAAGCTTATATAATAGTGGAATGGAAGAGGCTTGTCTGAGAAGGTGATTCTGCTCTGGAACACAATTTAAATTTCCCTCTTTATGACTCCTCCAAATCCCTCCATTAATCATGAACTCCTTCTATGAAATATTAAATCTGGATGTAGTTGTGAGTGTTGGAGCAGAACTACCCTGCTTTCGCTGGGCCCTGTCCTTTGTTATCTGGTGCTTACTAGGCATAGACATCCAAGATGGTTCAAGACAAATGGACCAAGTGGGAGACCAAGTAATCAGCCATGAATTTCAGGTTTGAAGGCGCAAGCTCTAATTAAATTTTGCTTGGCCTGATAAGAAATTTAAGTCCAAGGTTATAGCATGAAGAATGAAGGAGTAAAAATAAAAAGTCAATTTCTCCCCACAGCCGAAGGCAAATTTGAATACAACTGTGAGGTCTGAGAGTGTATTTTTCTTTTCATCCTATTAAATATTTTCGAAAGTGATAAAAACAGCAATGATGAACTAGAGTGATGCATTAGATATTATATCTGAACACATCTCCTTTTAAGTATATTTTTAAAACACTGCTTTTTGTGGCCCACGTGTCGACATGCATAGGCCTTCAGCCAGCCACGAAACAAATAGCTTCGTTGCGGTTATTAGCTAGACAATGTGCTGTATGTCATGAGAAAATGCATTTCTCAGATGGGTTGTCTTGAAAATATATGGCTTCTTTCTCTCTGTGCAGCGATGAGTCAGTTAGAACAGTAATGAAGTTATTTTTCCTCAGAGTGAGAAATGGGAGAAAGAAAGGGAAATCAATAGTGATATCTTGAAGCTAGAGTCTGCCATCTAATCTCTCAGTGGTACTGGAAGTGCTTCATTTGGCCTTTTTGATGCTTCCCCACCCACACTCTGCTCACAAAAACACCTACTCCCCAGTGTTTCTTATAAGTAAACATGCATAAATGGACCTCATGCAAGCTCAAAATATCAGCTTACCCATGCAGTAGAAATTTAGGGAAGTGCAGACAAGTTTCAAATGGAAGTCCTGTAAGAATTCTGCACAGACTGGGTGTTAAAATATAAATTCTTTCTCCCCTCTGTTAATCATATTTTATTCAGTTGCTGTGTTTCCACTTTGTCCATTTTAGTGCTCAGCTGCAAAACTGCTTATGTTTTATCAAAGGATTCTTAGACATAGAAAAAAAGGGTGTAGGGAAGTGTCATCATAGTGGTAAATGACCTGATACAAACATGTAGGACCTGTCTGCTGTATATTGATTAACCCCTTCCCACACATATTGGCTGCTCGTGATGAACAGGTAACAGCACAGTTCTGGTTACAGCGCCGTGCTAGCTAAGGAATGTAAATCAGGAGTAATGGATGAGGGCCCATAAAAGCACCTGCACATGTGATGTTAATGCTCTGCTTCACATGATTCAACATCTGAACGGGTGAATCTAAAGGCCATGAATAAATCACATGCTTCCCGGCGAAGAGATCTTTGGCTCTTCGCGTTCGCTGGCTTTTTTTTTCATAGCGAGAATGGCCAGAGTTGTTTTGGTTCTCTGCCGTCACACTAACCATAAAGTGGAACCACAGTCTTGGTGTGTTTGTCTGAGGAGTTTCTGAGTTGAGCCGAGGCAGGCAGCCAGCACCAATGTAGCCTTTAAGTAACATGACACAAAAGACTAGCAGATCCTCCCTTAATCTTTGTGGAAGGAGTGGCTGAGGTTTTGGAAGACATCAACTACAATATGATAAGAAAGCTTTCTGAGAAGCTGAGAAATGTGGATGGTTTTTGAGAGCCTGCTTTAGCAAAGCACTTCTGCCTTTGAATTTGCCTCTTAGAATGAAGACAGTGCAACTCCGTAGCATTGCAACATCTGACACCCATAGCACAACTACTACAGTGCAGTTCCTCCCGTGGCATCAATTAAACCCATAAAAACTCATCGCTGTTCATTAAAATAACATACTTAGACCTTTTCCCATGAAAATAATCCCTACATGCCATTAAATGGTTTAGATGTAGCTCTATGCTTTTGCCTCTTTTGGGATGTGTGGATCTATGAATATGCAAATGAGTCCCAGCCTATATGTCCAGTCAACCCTTTGCTGCTGGCCTGCAGCTCAAGCATACCAGCTCAACTTCAACTCTGCTGCACCACTGTAAAACTACTCTACGCAACCCAGTGGCAAGTTGTAATATTAAAATAATTCAGCCATGGTAGAACCAGAAAGTGATCCTGCAGGAGGACAACAGTAATATGAAAAGTCCTACACTGGAAGTTGATGGGATTGGTTCCTTAGGTTGGTTATGTATGAAACTCTGGCTGTTTAAGTCTTTGATGCACTGCAGTTTCAAGGTGGAAATGCTCAGCCATGGTACTGACAGCTTATTTCACTCATGATTTATCTTCTAGCACATAAACAACACCATATGGACATACTAACAAGGTAAAAATCTTGATTTACATACATACAGTCTTTAAGCAGTTGCAGTAAATTGACTTGCGACTGTTCCCTAGGATTGTGCAGTCTGAATTATTTTACTTGATTTCTAACTTGCAGAGCTAACCTCTCCAACTAGAACTCAGGCAAAATCTATGTCTATCTTTTCTTTTCAATGCTGGTAGTCTGGGTCTTAGAGCTCTACATCTACCTCAGAGTTTCTTCTTGTACATACAGACAGCTGCAAGGCCACAGGACAAAACATATATTATCTGCCAAAAGAAGAAGTAAAGGTATGGTAGAATGTAGCAGGTCAAAGATCAGGTTTGGAAAGAATCTTTTTTGCCTGTTGTGGCATGGCTAAAAGCATGTATGTGTATGTGCTTTCTTCCTTAGTGGTGTGGGTTCACTCAGAAAAAAATCTGAGGGATAGTCCACCGGTCATGTAATTCTTCCAGCCTTTAGTAGAAACAGAAGTGAGAGTGTAGCACAAAAAATATCCTAATGTCACCAATTAAACATATTTAATTGCGAACACTACTCTTGAATAAACTTTTGTAACCTCTGTGAAAACAGAGAGTATTGCCTCACTTGTTTGCTGTTATTCCACTTCTCACCTGTGTTTTATTGTCCATTTTCAGTGTGCAAAATATAATACAAGGGGTTTAAGAACCCCCAATTTAATACATGGGATCCTGTTTCTTGGGCATCTCAGAAAAGAGCCTAAATATTTACTATTGATCTGCACAACAAAGATGATTTTTATGTAATTTACAGAGCATTAACTGTGACACAAATGTTTTTAAGCTAACACAGGTGTATATAGTACCTGTAATACTATCGGCCAATGGAAATAAAGTAATGTTGATTCGGCATGTCGATCAAAGGTCTGTAAGTATAAAGCAAACCATTATGGTATCACTGCTTAATAGTTGAGGGGCAACACGGATGTCGGTCCCACAACAGGGCCCAACCCATCTAGAGAGCAGCTTTGATGGGCAAAATGTGGCGGCAGATAAAGCTGAAGGTATCCACGGTAGGGACCTGCCACAGGGTTGGAAAAACAAATGGAAGATACATGATACCTGGTTTGTTGTCAAAAGAGGAAAAAGCTTGGCTGTTTCGTGTTCAGAGAAAGTAAAAGTTAGCTGCTTTGTGAGAGTAAATCGGTGATACACCTGGCAGAAGAATAAAGATGTTTGTGCAGCAGATGGGGCAGTTATGAAAAATAATCTACAAGCACAGAGTAAGTATTCCTCATGAAAGAGCTGTGGAAATGGCCCAATTGAGGCAAAACAATACGTTATTAAATGAAGTGTGACAAGACAGCTGTTTTTTTTATTTGTTGATTTACATGGGCCATCGAGGATTTTGATCCTGTGCCTCTTGTTGCCGCCTGGATTCACCATCGTGTTTCAACTTCATGGGCACCTGGACAGAAACCAGACCAGCCAATTAAACCAAGGCCTGTCTGGTCAACACTTTAGATCTTTATAGAAGTTATTCTGTATAAGCTGTGAAGAAAAAATCTTAGTTTACATATATTCTTAGTTTGCCTGGCAGCTGGCCCTAATAGCAAACACATTATAATGCAAGGGACGAAAAGATAAAAACCAAACTTTAAATTATGTGTGCAGAAATATTAAAATGCCACAGGTTTATGACATAATATACAGTGCAACAGATGTGCCTAGTTGTGTTATCAAACAAAAATGTAGCAAACCGCTCAGATTTCTGCAATATGGAAATATATGGTAATGAATTAATGCATTTGATCTCCATGGTGCTTCTCTGCATATTTTAAAACTCCAAAAATGTAAACTAATTCACTTGCAAAATAAAAGTCCCTAATTTATCTTGGGGAAAGATTTCTTTTTAAGTGCTTAAACAGTCCTTGTATTACAGAAAAAAGAAATAAGTCCACTAGTATAAAATGCAGCAGTGCTTTAGTGTAACTACTTGGTTCCAGGAGCAGATGTAGGCTATGCTGGTTCTGGGTATTTTGTACTCTGATCGTAATCCATCTACCGTCCAAACCTTCCTATATCCTCTCTCTACAGGATCTGGAGACACAGGAAAAGCTTATCTTTGCAGAAACAAGGACCAGACAAACAGGAAACACAAAAGCAAACGCCTCCGACTCTGACATTTGAACTATAGAAAAGTTGTCTATTTATGTATAGACTATTTATTTATTTTTAGATAAAACATTTAAGATCATCTAATAATAAAATGTCAAAGTGCTTCCTATCTACTCGACACCAAATACACATCGTACAATTTGTTGGTAAAATCTCACATCCAGGCTTTCGCAATATGTTAAGAACTGAGTTAAGAGACTAGTCTATCATTCAGTGTGATGTGCTTTTGATTATTCTCTTATCAGGCAAATGCAATGTTCCATTGTGTGCTTCTTCATAAAACCTACAGTCAAGAACATCAAACAACCTTTGATGAACATGAGTCATTTTTCTCCCAACCCTTTGTCTATTATTATTCTACACAAGGTGTTATTTATGTGACGCAGTCGAGTTTTGCTGTCTATGTTTCTCACCTTATGCCTGCTTTTGTTTGCCTAACAAGCAAGACACATCTTAAAGCCACCTGCAAGGTGTCAGTGGACAGGGAGGATTTTATCTGCTGTGATATACTGAACTGAGTTAGAGCTGTGTGACTAATTACTTGGCAAATAATTTACATTCAGACGGGGACAGTTGGTGTCCACTCATTCATCAGAGGTAGAGCGACACAAGTAAATGATATCAACCAAAGCAGGATTACTCAGCTCAGAAGACTGCACTCCAATCAGAACTGGCTGCCTCCTCATTACTGATTAAATCCACAAGCTGTCAGCGACATGTTGTATTTGGGGCAGGTAATATTCATGTCAGGATGAGTCTAATATATTTACTATTAATCCAGTGACAGATTAATTTCTTAACTACCCTTAATGGAAAAATCATATATTTAATCGATTATTCAGTGCAAGGTTGTTATTCAAACATAGCCAAATATTATTCTGTTGAAATTACTGAAATAAAAAAGTAGGTGGGTGAAGCAATCAGCTTGAAGGCTTTAGTCTGGCAGTTACGGCCCATATTAACTTATTTAGAATATGAAAGGCTGTCAGGTTTTCCTGCGCCTGTCCCATAAATCTGTCATATATCTCAGATTGTCACATCTTGTTTTCAAATGTGGTATCGGTGGCAGAGAAGCTCTTACCTACTCTGTATGTCAAGGTGACGTAGTAATGAATCAAGCAGAGGAAATGGATAGAGTGTAGAGCTGAATGCTGCATATTACCATGTGCCAGTCCTCAGTTAAAACTCCATGCCCAAGGGGAGATTTCAGACACTTACAGTGAAGTGAAGTTCTCAGCCTCTCTTCTCAACCTCCTCCCTCCCCCTCCCTGGCTCCCTTTCGTCTGGATTTTTCTCCCACCACCTCTTCTCTTCTCTGGTTGCTTGCTCTCATGAAGTCCTCAGATTCAGGTCAGAGGAAGCTGACAGTCTGCCTTTGGCAGCTATTAAAGTAAGGTTCAGCAGATAAAGGCCTCCAAGGATAGCTGTCCATCAGGGAAGGTAGAAGTGGGAGAAATCTGTTTTGGGCTCTCATTAGAAAGGTGGCGATCACCAAAAATAGAAATTGTTAAGTTTAAATGCTTTGACCCACAGAGTTTCAGTATTTCAAGCTTTAGATCCCACATTTCTCCTGCCTCCTCCAAGCCCGGTGGACTATATATTTGAATGTCATTAAGGTCCAATCCACTGAGCTCCACACCCCGTCTCCGAAGAGCTGTATGCCTTAACCGCGGTTCTGGAGGGCCTTGCCTCCCTACCCACGAGACCGAGGTGACTCCTTCTTCTTTTCCTTCAGGCCACATGTTAACTCAGCTTCTCTGTCTGACTAAACTCAATTTCTTCCTCCACTGCCTCGAACTGCATCATCAGAATAGGGCGCGGTAGACCCAGAGCGTATTCCCAATGGCCAGATTTGCATACATGCCACTGTACAAAAATCCACTCCCTCTGAGAGTCGTTTCTGAGGCCTCTACCTCTGCTTTCATTCCGCTAAACTGTCTTTTGCCTTTCCTCCTTCGCTTCCCATGTCTACGGATTTATCTTATGAGTAGCAGATTGTGTGTGAACTTGAATTTTTAAAGTTTTTCGTATCTGAAGATAATCCGTGGCTGCATTGCAGTCGAACCACCATAACAGGAAAGAGACTGGCAAGCAAACAGCAAAACAGGATGTAAGCCAATATGTGTAAACAGTTTTCGCAGGTGCCGCATTAGACTGAGAATGTCTGCTGGCCACTTGCCTGGGAAAACCCCAATTAAGAGCTATGCTTTGTGTATGCCTCAAAGTGGCTAAAGTCGACAGGCCTTTTATGGAACAATAGATGGTCAGGTCACTACCAAAAGCAACCTCACAGACTTACTCTGATTCCCTTCAGTACAGTGCATGTAAGTCTGATCTGCACGCACAATAGAGCTAATCTGGCAGCCAAGCCTATACAACTTAACTTAATCTTGATGGATAATTACAGTAAAGTCTGTTTTAATAAGATTTTTATCAGAAGGAGATGACTTTTCTGTTTTCTTTTCTGTCGCCACTGGTTTGTAAAGCCATTTGCACTTGATAGATGTTTTGATGTTCTCACCTCTATTGAATGTGTCTAATATAATTTCAAAAGGAGGATACTTTTCAAAGAGGCAAAGAGGCATCCTTTGAGGCAAATAAAACTTGACAGAGCATAAAGGGTAATGTAATTTCTGCCGAGGAGCTATCAATTTTGTTAATCTCTTTGGGGTCCTGGTAGCACCCTTTCAATGGGTGAAGCAGAGATCACCAAAAAATACAAATAAAACATTTATTGTATCTTTGGCAGGGCAAAGGAGAAGTGTAGGTCGGTAGAGTATCCAAAAGCAACACTCAAGTAAAACTATAGTTACTGTTCAGTAACAAGTACTTGGGTAGAAATAGAAAGAGCCATCAAAATAACTACTTGAGGTAGAGTACAAAAGTATGTAGTGATGTAACTTAGTATGACATTATCTCAACCACATATGTTATATATATGTTACACTGTGAATATTGAACTGAAGCTTGGCTTTAAAAAAAAAATTCTCACAATATCAAAATGAGATATTTTCTCCAACCACCATGCCCCCAGGGCAGCTGTGGCTACATACGTAGCTTACCACCATCAAGTATGGGAGTGAATGAATAATGCAATGTAAAGCGTCTTTGAGTGTCCAAAAGACAGAAAAGCGCAATATAAAACCAATGCATTATTATTATTATAATGTCAAAAAATATAAAGAGTATTGATTGAAACAGTATTGCTGTGTTCTTAAATAGTAACATAATTCCATACTATAGAAGTGGTCAAAACTCTCTCTAATCTTACTGAAAATAGGCCCACAAGTGAGAATCAGACCAGTGAGATTCACATCATCCACCTGATAATGCAAAGCAAACTATAAAATGGTGTAATGTTTTGTGTAATGCACAACAGTGTGATACACATTTAAAGCTTGCATAATTTTCAGCTATTATAGGACGTATGTTTCTATACTGTCTTAACTAAAGAACAATATATGGCCAAGAGTTAGTTTCACATTTCTGAGGAAAAGCCTAATTAAGAGATAATGAGGTGACAATTTATCATAAGCTGTCTCTGAAATACAGGTGTGTTCGCTTCTTCACTTTTGCACGAAGAAGACCATCTGTGGTTGAAACATTGCATCAGCTACGCTCGCAGAAAATTAAAATCATCTGTCTTTTCGTGTGTGTAATTTGCTCTCTACTTTTCTGTCTCCCTTCATCAGGCTGCATGAATGATGACAGTTAATACAGACGCAAAGATGCACTCTGTGAGCTTCAACATTTACATTTTACATTCCCACAGAAAGCCGAAGCAGTAGCTGTTTTGAAACATAACATAGTGTGTATATAGTATTAAACCTATTATCATTAACACAACAAACGCACTTGCTGCTCTCCATCAATTCAGTGTCAGTGTGGTCCTCTGATGTACTGACCTCAGACCAGCGTTCACAGCCAGAGCTCGCTGCACTCTGCGCTGTGGTCTGTTAAGATTAGCTGCTCGCGCTGTTTGAAAGCCAAACTAAACAGCGGATAAAGAAAACAGTGAGACTGTTAGCGCTCTGCTCATCTAAATCTCTCATACTGTAGTTTCAGCCATTATTCTGTGGTGAACAGAGTCATAAGGAGGTGGCAGGATAACAGAGTACCATCAGCAGACCACTCTTAACAGAATGTGCATTAAGGCGAACCTACTTTACATATTTAACTATTAACATGTTTACAGCCTCTACAAACTCAGCATTGTCAGTCTACTCTGCATGTTTCCTCTAGAAAGATGTTGCACCATGCTGAATGTATCTTCCAACAACTTGCTGTCAGCTTTCCTTCTGTATGCCGTTTTTGAGCCAGGCTGCATTAATTTATTTATCCAGTATGTTTTATTTTCTTCTCAATTGCTCAACTTAAATTAATATGCTGATTGAATCCAAATATAACACAGCAGAAATAGTGATTCTTCTTTTAAAAAAATACACTCAAATAACAGTACAAAGTCCAAAAAGTTACTAAAGCACATGAAACAGAGTAAATGTAATTTGATAGTGACTACCTCTGTCTGTTGGGAAGCACTCACTATTCACATGAGCACAAGTGAGGATTCCGGTCCGGGGAGTCAGACCTCACAGAGTGTATGTATATCTGTATGCAGAAGTAGAAAGGAGGGGGTAGTGACAGGATATGGACAGGGTAACAACAGGAGTCTCACAGACACACAAACACAATATCGCTTGCAGCATGGGTGGCAGGCGCACTTATATTTTTACAGCTGGACCCACATCCCATGGCTTCCGCAGATGCTTCATAGCACTCTTCAAAGCCTCAGCTAAGCTTCCAAAGGAACTATTTTGCTCAAGACACTCTGCAAATTGCACCTGAATGTGTATTATATTCGCTGTTAATTGCTTGCAACATATTTAGTCTGTTGAATGAACTGAGGAGTGTATGAGTCTTGAATGTGAAACAAATGCTTAAACAACTGGCGATAAACAGTTTTTAGGCGCAATTGCTTAGCAATGCAACTCAGAAGGACACATTTGAGGTCTGATTTTCTCATCGATTCCCCTGAAAAATTCTGCTGCATCAGACTCTGTGTGTTTCCTGATATCTGAGTGTGGGTTGATACCTGGATGTGGTCTTTTGTATTTAACAAACTCTCAGGCTCTCTCCCTCAATGGGATTTGAGCGCAGGCAGGGGAGACTGAGATATGAGCTCATGAGAGATTAAAGTTTAGTATATTTGATTGTTTCTCTTCTGTGGTGGGACTTTTACAATGGGCCCGGCCAGACGAGTTCAATCTGAATTAGCCTTAGCAGGAGGGAGAGAAGGGGCGCTGAGAGGGTCTGCAGCTAATCCCAGGATATTGAGCAGGATTCCTAGGATGAAGCTTTGCTCCTTTGCTTTCCCAAGTGTGACGATGGGGAGTGTTGGGGGGATGAGGGAACAGGGTGGATTTGGGGTGTCTTTCTCTTCTCAGTCCCCATTGTGAGGAGAGTTTTCACAGTTTAGGGGCACAGTGTCTGGGATTCTCTGCCCACTGAAGTGAGTCTTTTTTGGGGGGGAAATGGCCAAGCAGTGCTGGCCCCTGAGGATTAGACCCACTGGGATAATCAGGATCAGTTCACAGCGTCCTCGAAGGGGGTCTTAGTCTATGTCCAACAGAGTAGGAGAAGGGACGCCACTGTCCTGTGAAGCTGCTGCCTCTGCCCACATCCCCCTCATATCCTAATGACATCAGCTTCCCTCGCCTCTTATTCACTGAGTCTAACTCCTCAACTGTGACTCCTGTTCAGATTCTGCATTAAATGCTATATCGTCTAACTTTATAGTTCATATTAGTGCAGTCCCCAGTGAATTAGATAAAATCCTACTGTAAAATATGTTAAAGATGGATGATTTGCGTTATTTTTACTTTACTTGAATTTAAATGTTACAGAATTTTACCATCTGTGCACAAAAAAGGGTGAGGTAAATAGAGCTTTTGAAGTTCAAAATTGGACTTCCTGTCTTTTCCTTTGATTGTCATTATGTTATCTTATTTTCCTCAGAAACCTTTATCTTGTATGTAGTTATCTGGACCTAAAAAAACAAAAAAGGAAGCACTTGCAGGAGTAAAGGATCCCATTTTGTTAGCAGCCACATCTGCTTTTCATATTTATTCATACCTTTTTATATCTTCAGTGGCAAACTCTGCCGAAACAAAAGCCCGGGAAATGGGTGGAACTGCATAAGACAGTCACTGAGCGTGTACAATAAAGGGTACGCTGACGCAAATGCATACCCAGGTGGTGCAACCATTCTCCCTTCATGTAGCACACGCATCTAGAAATAAAGCAGGAAGGTACACCTTTTTGTTCGCACCATTGTTTTTTGTTCTAACCTGAACCTGAAACATATCTTTCTTCACACAAACTTGGCAAAATCTCATATTTTTCCCGGTGCTCTGTTACACTTTATTTTCTCTGGAATAGGCAGCAGGCTCGATTCTTTCAATCTGTTGCCCCCAATTTTATCTACAGTAAGACCCTCCACAAATGTTACTTGCCTTGTGCTGTTACTAAGATACGAGTGCTAACAACCGCAAGTATGCGGGTGAGCTGGTGAGCAACTCCAGCACACGCACAGACAGAGCAGTTCGCTGCACAAAGGCCAACAAATAAGCGCTTTCATATCTACCCTCCCCCTCCTCTTTAGGACAGTTGAGGGGTTGAATGGAAAGCAGGGCTGGGGGTGTGGGGGGTCACTTGCTAGTATAGGGAAACCAGTGTTTGGAACATTGTGTTGTTGAATTTCATGGCTCTGTGTTCGTCGTCTCTTTTTTTGTGTCATGATGAAATCATGTTGGCTCTGAAATCTCTGAATTCTTGTTTATCCCTTTTATATCTTCATTGGCATTTGTTTGTCACTATCAGTCAATGTTGATCATAGTTTTGCAAAACTCAAGGAGTTAACAATGCTCAAATTCTAAGATGTGTTGTTTCTTTTTCAGACTGACAACACTCCCAGCTTAGTGTGTTTTGTGGTCATCATTTATGCTGCAGCAGTGATGCTAATTTTTTACCTGAAATCCAAATCATGCAAAATCAGTTTCACCTGATTTGTCTTTAGTTAAATTTACTATGTAGGTTATTATTTGTTTATAATATAAACATCCTGTAAATTTTTCTCATGGCAGTTTTTTGTTAATGAAACCACAATCTCACTTTCTGTGACTAACAAAATATGAAATACATCTGAACACACGGTATAAAATTAAGTTATTCTATTTGTGATTTACCTCTACAGTACATCAAGCCGGTGTACTACTTGTTGCTATTGTCAGTTTGTGCTGCATACTGTGCCAAAATGTCGAAACAGCACATCTTGTGGTGTAATTTCATAGCACTATAGCTATCCTTTGGGGCAAGTGTAACAATATAAGCAGAAATGGCAGCACGCTATTAGTCTTATGCTCCTCTGGCAGGCACTCTGTCTCAATAGACCCCATTGCAGTCAGTGTAGCTTCTGCAGCACTGAGAAAAGGGTTGGTGCTCCTCTAACACACAACATCTATTCTATTCCCTCTGCTCACAAGACCAGACCCACTTACTGGATGTTGTCAGACTCACGACGAATATTGCAAGTTTTTAAATGCTGTACTTTTTTTTTTGTACTTTTGTATAATTTCATGATAAACAACATTGCCAAGGTCTTTAAAGTAAAACATTACATGTATAATGTATTACTTCTCTTTAACAATAATAAATTGGATTGCATTAACAACTGCTCCTTGGGGAAAGTATACTTGTTTCTTTACTTTTTGTTACAACCCAGAACTCATGTAATATGTTGTGGTCCCCGCTTGTAGCAAATTTAAAACAAAGCCACATACATTCACCTTTCTGTTATCACTCCTGTCTCTGCCATTTCTCGTCCTTTTCATCTCATTGTCTGTCATGTCTCGCATGCATCCTTTGTGCTCCCTCTGTTGTTTTTGCATGTGTAAACAGGATTATGATGAAACAAACGCCCAGGCTACATGAATTATTGTTTCAATACAAGGTTGATAGCGATAATATGAGAAATGTTTAATTTCTGACACTGTAGTGCAAATAATGGAGCCTTGATGTTGGTAGCTCTGCAACTTCAATGTCACTGCGCTACCCTAATTACATGTTCTCTGTGTCATGTTCCCTCTTACACTGATAATACCTCATATCATCACAATAACCATAAATCTTATATCTCCTTCAGTCCCACAGCACAAGATTTCATATTTTTATATCACTTATTCCCCACATAATATATTTTCAGTTAATATTTGTGCTGTTGGTCTCCTGGTGAGTACATGCTGTAGGCAGCACCAAATGCTATATTTCATCTTGTAGAGGTAGTTTTAGTTTGTCACTCCCATCCTTTCTTCCACAGTGGAAATAAGAGAAGGCCAGCTTCACTGTTGGCCGGTCTGTGATGCACAGCTGCTGTACTGACGCTTTATTAATGGGATTCAGGAGCTCATCTGTGCGTTCCGATAATGGAACAATGGAGGACCCCGCTTTGACAATCCTTCATCTCTGAGATGCTACAATTGATCACCAATTCAATTGCTAACTGCAGAAAATTGAATTTCTAGCCCTAACATTGTTCGTTAACCACGGTGCCGATGAGATGGCCATCCAGATTAATGATAATGGGAGGCTGAGATGGCTTCTGAGACGGCTTGTGAATTTGATTAGCTCTAGACGGCTGTGGAGACAAAGAGCAGCCAGTCAGACTCTTATGTGGAAGTACTTAATGAAAACCCTGCAAGGAAGGTAATTGGGAAATGTTTGTCTGGCTGCACGCTTCTCAGCTTACTGTATGCAGTCACTAAACCTATTTCGCGTGCTTACAATGCAATGTATATCTACAAGAATTCATTTTCATTTTCTCTAATAACACTGTCTTGTTTATATGTGTACATACATATTATATATATATATGTGTGTGTGTGTGTGTGTGTGTGTGTGTGTGTGTGTATGTATGTATAATATGCGCACACACACATCAGACTGATGCCTTCCTCCTTGATAGTCCTACTTATGTGTCTCAGCACTGACTGTTCTCACCTGGTGTAACTGCTGCAAGTCAAACCCTGCCAATTAAGAAATAGCTCATGTTCCCTTCCCTTCTTCCTCTCATTGAAATCAGACTGACTCATTCAGGCTATTGAATAAAAGGATAGTGTTTAATATGGAGATTTCGCCCACTGTGTTTGAATAGGTGTTTGAAAGAGTAGGGCATAACTCCCCATTGTTATGATGCAGAGGGCCGTTTCATAGTTTGTGAGGGAAACAGGAACACATTCCCTTTCCTGTTGTAGACACGATCAAACAACTTCACTAATTTATGGACATTCGAGCCAAAGCCCTGTGAAGGGTATGACGATGAACAGCAGTAGAAATCAACAAGTTCATAGTAGTAGCTTTCACATAGCTCTTTGAGCCTTAGTTATTACAAAATGTGATTCTCTGTAATGGACATCAATTGTCT
Organism: Chromis chromis; assembly: GCA_900302755.1. Lineage (NCBI taxonomy): Eukaryota > Metazoa > Chordata > Actinopteri > Pomacentridae > Chromis > Chromis chromis. Next base: position 31,887 of record OMNN01096214.1, read on the forward strand.
TGATTATTTACACCTCAGTGATTAGAGGTGGGAGGAAGTAAAATCCCTGTTGCTGGATCTGTATAGTGTTTATACCCTCAAAGTCAAAGCAGATCCACTTATGGACGTGCACGGCTGCACTCAGCTCCTCTGAGGAGTATACAAGTCTGACAAGTAGAATGTAAGTTTGTTTGTTTGCATGACTCTGTTAAGTTTGTTGTTCTGATGGAGGATATGGACACTGCAGAGAGAGATGATGGTGGTGCTGCTGCAGCTGTTGTAAAAGAACCCCGGTTGATGATAAATACCTGTAGATAAATGGGCTTTGTCCACCGAGTGGGATTAACTCAGCACAGGGTTCTCTTAAGATTGGCCAAAGGTATATTGTTGCTGTTCTCTTTGTTACATCTGTGTTCACTGTCTCCGATACAGGCTAAGTGCCAGCTGTGGTTTGAGGATTGTGTTTTTCGTCACCAGAAGATCTATATACTGACAGTTTTTGAGAAAAATGTCCTGCGGTTTGAGGATGAACATTCAGCTACTTTGTTATCAGTGCACACCTCATGTTGAGCATCATTCTTCTGTGAGCTTACGAATGTGTTCTTGAGCCAACATTGATTAGAAACCTGTTACATTTTGGGTGCAAAAGGCAGCCAAGGTTAATTTACTGGATGAGGAGGCCGTTACAACTCTCCCTTTAGCATGTCTCTTCATTGGCCTATTTTAAATCCCCCCTGAAAATAGGAGTTAATTAGGAACACCAACAGGAGAGAAATCCAAGGCAAGACACCAGCTTTTAGACTGAAAAAAGCACAAATGCCTTTGCATTCACACTCAATTACTTGCCAATGCATTTTTGAAGTGCCTGCCTTGGACACTGTGTTTTTGGTCTAATTCATTTACATGGGGCAATATTATTAAAAAGTAAACACAATAGGAGCTCTTTGTGAGGTTAAACCTGCTTCTAATTAACAAAGAGTGAATTTGAAACGGGAATTAGTCTATGAAAGGGAGCTTGTTAATGAAGTGTGTGAATAGAATGAAAGACGAAAGCACGCGGCCCTCCCTGCTGGAGAAAGGTTAATGACTGTATGGAACAGACCAGGAGTGTCTTCCTCTCTTGTGCTCCGAGTCCTGGTCCTCAGGGCTTCCCCTTTTTGTTGGTCCTCTGCATAAAACACCAGCCTTTTAATATACCCTCAAAATATTGAGCTATCTGTTTTTATGTGCATTTTAATAGCAGATACGGTGATACGGTACTCAAGAGGATATGCTGGTATGTTTACATTGTTAGTTTTTACATTTAACATTCAGTACTGTAAAGGGCATGCACTCCTTTGTTTGGAAATGTTGCGGAGTGACTCCTGGGATGGCAGTGTAGATTTGGTTTTCCCACCACTTTGACCCAAGCTGAAGTACTTTTGCAACTATTGCATTGATTACCAAGAAATTTACTATTAAATATAATAACTTTGATGATCCTTTTACTTTTCTTTTAGAGCTGCTGTCATGTGGTTAAAAGATATATTCATCTGTCTGTTTGGGTTTAGATCAAACACATGTAAAACTAATAGTATTCTCATCAGGCTCAATTAGCAAATATTAGCAAGCCAACACACACGCATATTTGTGACCATGTTATGCTGACACTGGACCAAAAACACTGCAGTACTGCATTGAAAAGGGGCTGCTGTAGTTATAGATTAGGGATCGACCAATGTTTTTTTTTTCCTCCCTCCACGGTTGATCCTGATTATTAGTAATCAATAAGACATATAACCTCTGGAGCCGATTTACATTTGCAGTAACAACTTAAATCTTCATGTCAAACAATTAATCCATCAATACAAATTCCAACACAAAACTTTGCTGAAATGCCTTTGTTGATTTATCTTTTACATATGTTTATTTAAAAGAGAACTTTTTAACTTTTATCCTTTGATGTTGACAGAGTATTATCCTATATGGTGAGATAACTGCCCTCAGAGCCACAGGAGCACCTTTTATATTTTTCTGAAATAAAGTTTCCTGTGTTAGCTTTGGATAAAAATAATGAAACATATCAGAAACCTTTATCTGTGACGGTATGAACCCAAACAGCTGTTGTCAGCTTCTGACGTGCTCACACGCTCATCAGTCAGAATACATCAGTCTTGCTTCACATACTCATGTTCATCTGATGATGAATGATTTGACACATGCTCACACTCCATTGTGTTCATTATGCTCATTGTATCGTAAAACAAATTGTTATTAGGCAAATCTGAAGTTCTAAACAAATGAAAGGATTTAAAAAAAGGTTAAAGATTGTAAGTAATGGCAGCATCATGAACGAATTACCGAATAGTCTTTGGAGATATGAAAACACCATTGTCTCTCACAATAAAAGAATTATATTAGGCAAATTGTAGTAACACAGTTGCTCCCCAGATGTTGCTTCCCTTTAGTACATGGCTGCTAATATGAGATTGTTAATGGTTTTTAGTGGAAAACAAAACCACACCATTGCAAATATTGGAAAGACCCAGGAGATGTTAAAATCAGGAAGTGCAGTTAAATGATCAAGTTGTGAATGATTGTTTTGTCACGAAGAGAAAGTGAGTTTAGTGAGTGAGAATTGATAACAAGGACCCATTTTAGTACAAGATAGGTGCTGCTGTTACCATGTATAAAAACAATCCTACCATGGTTCACGCACCATCCTCTCCTACTGCATTAATTCTACATATTCTGCTTATTAAGTAGCTACAGTCA
>OMNN01096214.1:34639-94998 GCA_900302755.1 Chromis chromis
TAGCTACAGTCACTTTTTAAAATGAACGCTTATTGTCAAAACTCCACTCATGTGACTCCACTACACCGACTGAAGTCATGCCAAGTGCTTTTAATTGTCTTTGATTTGGAGATGAAGCTGAACAAAGCCAAAATATTGAATTTTCACCCTTCACTTCTAACAGTATAGAGCCTCTGCAGTGTAGTTTTCATTAAGATGGTGATTGATTAAGGCCAGGTGCCACAGGCATAAGGGAGGATTTTAATTTTACTTGTCAAGCATTTTTGCATATTTTACTAATTTAACTTGACACACAATGGTTTATGTAAATAACCTGCTATGACAATGCATTAAAAACAACTTGTCCCTCTGCTCTGCAATGAAATGTGTGTACTTGTCCATATTCATTCATAGTTTCTGTAATATATCCCTGATAGAGGCAGTATCACAGTTGTGTTTTTTTTCTCTCACTGTGTATTTGCCAGCAGGTCAAAATATTTCAATTTAACAGGCGTCAGTACAAGACATTCTTGCTCATTCTCATAATCCCCTGATGATAGATGAGTCCTTTTACTGGTATTTTACAATTTTTTGTCTTGTCTCACATCTCACTGCCAATTCCTCACTTGGATTTTATCCATGTAAAGAATTTTTGAAATCTTCATCTTCTTGGCAACTTGTAACCCTAAGCTTAGTTCCTTTTTTTCACTATGAGTTTGATTTGCATAGCAACTGAGTGTTGACTTTACCGCTGCGGATATTATATCTTAGGCTGATAGTAATGATTTCAGAACAGTAATACACTCCTTAGTTGAAGAGATGATTCAAGGGTTTTTAAACAAATCAAAGAGCCCTTTAAGGACAAGGTTGTCATGCCAGAGGTTTCATCTTGAGAAATTGGCACCGTCTCTTCGATGTATTTGTTCAAACAGCTTTTTCTGTGCGATATTAACTCGAACACTATATACCTAATACTGCATGCAGGCTATTTTCATGCACTGAAATGTTACACACATAAGAAGCCACAGTGTTAGAGGGAACACCTGTAAAGCTTTGCTCTGATCCTTTCTTCCTCCTCTCTCCAGCTGGCCTCGATACTCTTGCTGAGGCCAGGCACACTCTCACCCTGGTTTTTCCATGTTGGCAGGGACTTCTTGCCTCTTTCAGGAGAACACTCTAACAAACCACCGCTTCTGGGGCACAAGGCTTCTGGGGTTTCACTTGCATTCTGGCCCACCTCCTCATCAACCCTTTTGCAAACCAGAATTGACTCCATAATTCATCCCAGCCAATCCAACAAGAATGTAAATAAAGAACAAAAGTTGCCTGTTCTACACATATCAGAGGGCCTCTGCGGGAATAGAGCTTTCTTAAAACTGATCCTGTTGCAGGCCTGACCCCGGCCATTTCTCTCCACTCGATTTTCTAAAGCAACAGTACAAGGCAGTGCGCCATAGTCTGTGCGCTGCCCTTATCTCACATTGGCAGACACTGGGTCTCCCCATAGTCTGGATTTCAGTCTGAGCCTGAGCTCCTGTGGCCTGAATGTTCCTCTCATCTGCACAGCCATCTCCTCCTTCAGTCTGCCTCAAACTAATTGACTTTAATTTGTCTTTTTTGCCCTCTTACACTGAAGTGTACCTTTTGAATTTGCCAGTCGTAGCAAGTGTCAATTAAAAAGGCATCACCCAATAAAATCTGTGAACAACGGAAGTTAATTAATATCAGGTTTATTGTGTGTGGTACAGGTCCCGCCATGGCTCTTAGCACTTGATAACCATTTGGCCATGTACTTTGAGTGCCAGTTTGGAGGCTGAGACTAATGAAGCTCATCGGCTAAAATGAAGCCAGTCCGTGAAATGGGCTCATCAGGTGCATTATCTTGCAATCAGAACATTAGCAAATTCATTTGGACACAGTCTCACTCTCATTTTTTGAATAGCATCAAAATCCTAGGTCACAAAATTAATAATGAAAACATAAAGAATGGATAATGAAATTTGCATAAAACATCACCAGAAATCTAATGTGGTCTGAGTACTGACTGCCTCATGCAATAAACTACACTGATTGTCATACCTTCGTTATTTGTCTGTTTAGTGTCCTAATTGTCAAATTTCCTAAAAGCCAGATTGGTAATGTTTTATTTAATGATACTTTTGGTTGCATGCTGCAAAACATAAAAATAGTCGTTTTGAATAAGCTTCATATCAATAAAAAACTATTTGTGTTATGCTAATCACCTGCCAGTATGTAATTTTACTAATTACTAGTACAATGCTGCAGTGTCTGACATGGATTCCAAACAGAGATTTGACATATTCACAATTAATGCAACCCATCATTTAGTAATCCATATTATTGTAAGAAGCTAAATGCACATATAGAACAATACATTTTTAGAATTACTGCCGGCATATTGTAATTTAAAAGGCTTTGACAAATACGTCATTTAGAGAATTCAATCTGCCGCCTGTATTGAATAAATTAAAAAGCACTTCTTGGCCTTGCACCGATTTATGTGATGAATTTACATAATGAATATGCATCTAGCTAAGGTGTAGTACAAATCACAAGGCCTATTCTCATTTTAGATCAGGAACACAGTGTACTCTGACTGTACAGTTGTTCTTCAGTATAAACTAGACATTTGTTAGATTCTGAATTGGTCACACTTACACACACTACAAGTGCTTGCTTCTTATTAACAGCCAGAAATACTGGGCTTATTTGTTGATCGTTACAAACAGAATCTTTATACTACGCTTACAACGCAGGATTGTAATATGAATGAACTGTTGTTGAACATATTAATATGTATGCTTCTTAACATTCATAATTTACCTAAAGCTTTTAATATTATAATGGAAGTACAAATTTTGCAAAAGCAGTATTCATAAATGTTTGATAATAATCGAAAACATATATAGCTAATATCTGCTATCTTGTCCACAATCACAGTCTGCCTCCTAAAGTCAGTATAGGAAAAAAATAAATATATAAAAAAGAATGTGTTACCTTGAAATGCAGGAATATTTTGACAAGGGAATTACCCTCTATCTGCTTCACCAACAGCAGCAGCCCACAAACGCCTGGGATCTTGGCCACTGGGAAGAATCCGCTGTGTAATGCAGATGAGCTGAGGAGATCTCAGAGTGTAGACTTTAAGGCAGTATCAGCCAATAAATTCCCTTTTTACATTTTACATTGTTATTACTACAAAAACTGAACTACTCGGTGCAGTCGGTGCTCCACATTTCCAAAGAACACAGGATCACCTTAATGGCAAATAGTGCAGCAGTAATTATATGTTTCATTATGCTGGAATTATTATGATGAATTGTGAATCAGCCGGTGAGAGCATAATGAGTAAGTTCATTCATAAAGCACAAAGTCATACATAGAAGCAAGGTCAGCCTTCTCTCTTAGCTTTGACTTCTATTCAGTCTCTAGTAAAAGTTGATCTCAGCAGCTTTTTGAATAGGTCGTAACATATAGCAGAAGAATAATAGAGGGATAAAAGAGAAAACTCGCCATTTAAGAGATCTCCTAGTGGTAAGATAACCCCCTAGAGTTTAATGCGTTGCCAGCTTCACATTTTTAAGTCTACATGCCTGGAGCATGAAGCCAGAATGACCATCACTAGGGACATGTGGTCTTGTTACCCTTCGTTCTTTTCCCTGATGTATTCCACTCGGCTTTCTGAGTACATCACCATGTGTGTTTTTACAGGTTTATATTAATACTAATTGAAGTCTTTGTTTGCAATAGTATTCCTGTTGTTCCTTCCGTTACTCTGTGTGGTAAGTTCCACATCTGGTAAAATCTTTTGCCGTCCTCTCACCCTAGCTGAGTGTGCTCGCTTTTATACAAACACACACACAAACCACATGTACACACATATCTCTTAGTGGGTTGTGTGTTGTGTCTCTACTTGAATGGTAGAGTGAGAGGCTCGACATGGTTGTAAAGCAAAATTGTCTTTTTTTAATAGTCTTCACCTCAATACATGTTATTCTTTCAGTTGTGCTTTTCCCCCTGTTTGTTTATAGTATGCTGTTTGCATGCCTGTGTCTGTACTAATTATACTCATACATTAAAGGAAGACCCTTCACTCTGTGTCATTTTGATTTGAAAAGATAGACAGTGGGATGCTTTTCAATGGTTTTTAACATCACTTAAGTGGTGATTCTTTATGACTGAGCTGATTTGATCAAGTCATTGCCAGATGGATACTTAGCAGCTTGCTCGGTAGCTTTTAGAGCCCAACTGATACTGGATTTTTATGGAGTAACAATTTTAAAATTGATATTATCCGATACTGTTTACGTAAATACATATATGTTAGAGTTATAGTACAAAGAGAAAATGTCCTCAATAACCTTCCAGCAATGTATTTCACAAACTATTCCGCAAATCCCCTTGAAGACAAAGTTTGACTCCACACCACGCTGTGCTCAGCTGTGATGCGTACTCTGCTACATGTGCTGCAGGCAGTCATGAGAGGATTACAAACAATGAAGTCGAAGCTGATCTGCTTGACAAACTATGTGATGCTACAGTTTCTAAATTCCTTTTCTGTATTATATTCTGTAAAAGAAAGATTTTTTATATTCATACTGGACAACATACCAATATATCCATGACGAGCCATTATCAACTGGCTTTATTATTTAAAATCTTAGGTGGATAACTGTGTAACTGTTAGTGTTGTAAATTAAACCAGTAATATAATGTTTCAGTTATTATGGGTAAAATAGGGAAGCATTTTTTTGCCTGCTACTACAGTAAGTTCACTCACTACTCAATGGTTGACTTACCTTAAGAACAATTGCAGAACCTCAACAAAATTTTATGCGAGTCTTTCCATGTATGACATACAGTACCTTGTTGGTATTGACACGGTAAAAAAAATAATCTTAATTAATTCTACAAAAAACACCAATACAGGCCTGGAGTGTGATGTACTCCTCAAGTCGTTTTATTTAACAGCGTATGTTCCAAATGCGCACGATGCCAGAGCCTCTTCAATTTTACACAGTCTTTTTGTGGAGCTGATGGCCCTTCACTCTTTTTTTTCCTGACAGTTATTTCTTTTCTTGTCTAATCTCCTCACTGTCCATCTTTTGCTTGGTTTCTCTCTTTCTCCATTCCTTTTGTAGTTCATAATACCACAATGATCGCGTGCTGGTAGTGTGAAAGAAGCACTCTGACTGTATTGTATACTCAAGCACTTGAGCCTCCCGACAAAAGATGTCTCTTGACCACAGACATTCCTCTGTGCCTCTCTTATTTCGCAACAGCTAAGTGATGAACCTTGCTCCTCTTTGGCAGCCTCTGCGATCTGCTATAAAACCTGCTAATTGTCTCTTAAATGAAAGGCATCCAATGAGACCATTTTTCTTGGTTGAATATTCAGTCATTTTTTTCATCCATTTGTTCTTCTGATTGGCACTCTCTAGTAATGTTGCCATGAGCCGTCCAATAATAATGGATCTTTGTTTTATAATCACTGGTCTTATTGCACGTGACCTGTAGATGTTTTAATCAAACACTGAAAGACAGGCAGACTGTAGCCCTGAGGGCTGGAGGAGCAGATATCATACATTTGAGCACACATTCTACTAAAGCTTTCATTAACATGCGTCTAATGAGAAGAGAAGGCATAACATAAAACACACCTTAAAGTTAGATTTCTATTGTTGTTTATGGGTTCTTACGTATGTCTTGGTCTTCCTATTAGCATAGAAGGTTGAGCTCCTGTTGACCTTACATTACATGTGTCTGTGTGTAGTTTTCCAATAAGTCATTTTTACATACCAAGATAAATTTATGGAGTGAAGCGATTCTCATTTTGACTCTAAAATAAAATTTTCTCATTGGGAAATTGTCACGCTGTTCACCTTCACAGTGTTTTGTATTCTGGCCTTAAGCGTGTACAAGGTGGCCCATATTGAGTTTCACCACCAGTGTGTGTAGTCACCCACTCTGGCCTACTCCAAGGCATGAAACAATGGCCTCCACATTAAAGTATCAATTAATCATCCGCAAAAAAAGATTTATATTTCTCAAGGATTTCCACAAATGGTGTAACTGTATGCCCAACTTTATATTCAAATCACATTTTGTGTGAAATGTGAGCTCTAATGGTCATTGAAATGACAAATTCCACAAAGCAAAGAAACCAATTGTGATAATACATCTTCTACGCTCTGTCAAATTCGCATTAAAGCTGCTCAAATTAACTGCACCTCAGGACAAGACCAGGAGTCAGGGAAATGAGCAGGCAAGCAAACCGCCACCTTGCTACATTTAGACCCTGTAATAGAAGAGGCTCAACATAAGTAAATATTGTATTTTCATTGTAGTCATTAAAAATTCATAACATTTACCAAAGTCAACTGAGGCCATGTGTTTCACTGTTTCTGACCATGCGGGTCAGATTTGTGGTGACAGACGGTGGCTTTGTGTGGTTAGGGAGTTGGCGGGTGACCCCAGAAGGAGCACCTGTCTAAGAGTGGACCTGCTGCTCGCTGTGTTGTGCCTTTGGGTGGGTTTGGCATTAACCCCACTGTCATGTCCCTCTCTCCTCACTCCCCTCTCACCCCAGCCCCTAAGACATACATAACCTGCCAGATCCACTCTGTCATCGCAGGATTAATTAAAATGCTACACAGCAAAGGCACTGGATCCCTTTGGGGCTGTGGTATATTCATGAATGACATACACACGTGTAAGAGCCCACACACACATTGACTCCTGTCCGACTTAGTGCCAGGTTGTTGTGTTCAGTCACCTCAGGGGACATTTTGTATAACCAAATGATCACCTCCAGTGATGGATGGACAGATCTCCCTTCAGCAGGCTTTTGTACATATGATGTTCTATAATGCATTGGGTATATTTATAATGTGAGACATTACTTATGCTTGTCTAAGTGAATTTGCCCAAAACTATGACCATCTGGCTCCTGCTGATGACTTGCATTTGCATAGTTTTCCTTTCAGGGACAACCGTGATGTCAGAAGTTCCAAATTACCGCCTCTCATTGTTGTGTTTAATCCACGCCTCTCTCACAAGACACACTATTCATTTGCGGGGATTCAAATAAATTGAGTAGAAAAGGAGGTTACTTATTTATCCCAGGCCCCAGTGATGTGCTGGCAGAGAGACAATAGAGGTGAGGATACTAAATGAATTCTGTTGTCCTGTGCGCTTTCCCTGGCTATCACCATAATTTGATTAGTGACCTGGTAACTATGAATGTATGGGACCTCTTCATTCAAGTCCATTGGGGCTCCTGGGGCAAGAGTCCATGCTACAGGGCTCAGCCCCCCGCCATTGCGACCCTGCCCTCATGTCATGTCTACACACAACCAGGCGACTGGGTGATTAATGACTGAGCTCGTGGTGGCATTGAAAACTTCTGGTGACTCTACACAAAAGCCATCACCCTTGTCACATTAGCACCAGTCTGGGAACATTTGGCTGCATGCTGCTGGGCTGCAACACACGCAATATGTGGTAGACAGATGTATGTATACTGAGTATGTCTGCAGCAAACTAAACATAATAATATTACAGAAAAAATGTGCTTTTTTGTTCTCCATTATTGTATTTTCCAGCAAAGCGCTAAGCTTTCGGTTGGCCTCTGCATCACATGCAGTAGAATGCCTTTATAATAACATCATTTGCTCAGCCTGCACTTCCTGGCATCTTCTCATTTCATTAGCACGCTGTTTCCATCTATGTATGTCTTCTTTGTCAGTTGTGTCTCTAGCTAATAATAATCCAGCATAATTAGAAAATGAGGAATGGCCCTGCCAGCATTCCCAGCAGTGTTTTCTGAAAGTGGAAACTTTCCTCTTCTGCTTAAGTTTTTGTTTAAATGAAATGTCTGCATATTAAAGGAGATGAATAATTAGTAGCCTGAAAGCTTCTGGTTATATTAAATTTTCATCTCACTCCTGAAGAGCTTTAATTTGTGAGGTGCTCAGGATTTTTGGTTTATTAGGTACTATGGGGAGCAGCCACACTCGTGAAAAAAGTGGATATCATTCAGTTACCAAACCGAGAACACGTCAGTGTAAATGCTTTCATTTTTTCCAAACCTCCACAGTGTTTTCAGATATATCTGTCTTTTACAGGAACAGTGAAGTGTGAATAATAAGCCCTGATGCTGTCTGCAGGATCCTGTTTTCACCAGAGCTATCACCTTTAATAAGAATAGTTGCTAATGACATTTGTGGCTGGGGTGTAACCTTTAGCACATGAACCCGGTTGCTGTAAGTCTCATTCTCACAGCACTGAGCAAAAGTGGGATGTCTTTCAAAATTTCCCAAGATATTTTTATTTCACTTTTCAACCTGGCTATAAATTAACTCTCTGAATCTGCAATTAAGATCCTCAAAAAGTAAAGACGTAAGTGCTAGAACCTGACGCATACAGATGTGAGCCGGCTGCTCGCTCTGCCTGAATGTAAAGTGCATTTTATAGAGCATAAACATTACCAAGTAAACAAACTAGGTGCATAATGATCCTGTGCTGCTACAAAGTTTTCTACTCAAATATCATGTATTTTTCAGTACTGTTGTGTTTCCTTTTTGGAATGGCGCCTTTAGTAAACCATTTTAAGAGCTAGCCCAGCACCGGCTGAAAAACACTTTCAGTGTGCCCACATTTACTCAAATAAACTGGTTTCTCAGAGAAATCACTTTATGTGGGTAATCGAGGAGTGTGTATACTTGCACTCTAGCAACCTGGTTACTGTAAATCTCTGTGTGCATGTAGCAGATCAGCAACCAGATCTTGTCTACTCCTGAACTTATTTCGGAAGAGTGGCTTTCTGATTTTAACTGTATAGTGAAAGAAGATGCTGCTTCTGGCCTTTTTTTTGTGGTTGTGTGTTTGTGTTGAAGCAGATTGACACCACAGTGAGAGATGGCACGCAGACAGAATGCTCCTCTTCACAGTTCAAAGTGTGGAATGTGTGTTATTGAATAAATGCTCATGTTCAGTTGTGGAGAAATATTATTTACACTTCTACTGTTTAGTTTGAATTTACAACCATTACATTTTATTTTTGTATTTAATATTATGAAAACTAAAAAAGAAAGAAAAAAGGCAGACAAAAATCACTTGGGCTGAGGTTAGGCTCCGACTAGTGATCAGATCAATGTTTGACTCACATGCTGATTGTTTCTTCGATGACCCTTGATGTTACTCTGTTCCTTCGTGTAAAGTGATCCATTTGGACTCCCTTCTCCCTCAGGAGGGAGGAATCTCTCACAGATTAACTTACTATTTTATGACTGCATTGTGAAATTGTGAGAGCTACTATATTTACAGATTAGATCGAGTATTGCCAATTGTTGGCAAAGACAGTATGATGATATAAAGACACAGATGATCACACTACCCTTGTTGGGATACATTTTATTAAGTTAGAATCAAATATCAAATTCATTTAAAGAAATCAGAATCTTTTTTATTCTTGTAGAATCTTGAAGAAATTTAGCTTTCAACGTTTTTCACTTCTGTTTGGTTAAGTTTAGGCACAAAGACAGGGTTTTGATTAATAAAAAGGGGTTTTTGTTATAATTAGTTAAACGAGGGAACAGTCTCATTCTAAAGAAATGCTGACTTTTATTTTGAAACAGTAAATAAACTGCAGTCTCCTGTGTTTGAGTCTGATCTATCACTACCTCACTTCCTGCTTTGCTCTCAACATAATTACTATGGTCCACTAGAGGCTGCGGTCATAACTGAGCGGCTTCCATAAGTGACCTTTGAGGTCAGTCTTGAAATGTTGATTTGACAACTGTAACACGCTGACTTTTATACCTTTAACTTGTTGATGCAAATAATGGAGATTGCAGAACTATGAGGTTAATGAGCTCACAATATTGATTTAATATGTATAAAATGTTTAACTGGTGGATTGCTCGATCAGTTCTCTAGGGAAGAGCCTTCACTCTATTCAACAACAACAACAACAACACATTTCACTCATAGATGTAGAGTGACGGTACAGAGTGATGTGTCATTTCACTCACAAACAATCTTTGGCAGAGTGCAGTCAGCCGCTGGGAGAGAGCACATTAGCCAACTGACAAGAGTTTCAGTGTTGCTCTTACAAAATTAGCATTAATTAGCTACGGCTGATATAAACTACCCTCTGTGATGTTTGTTATTTTACACTGAAAAGCGACTGTTAGTGCAGTCTTTAAATGAGCAAAACAAAACTTGCATAATTTCAACATTATTTTCTAATAAAAGGGAAAAATACAATACACTTAGAAGTAAAAAAAATGACATCAGAGCTGAATCCAGGTATTTTACATTCTGGAGACTTGATCCCAAATGGAACCAGCTATTGGAATCTCTAACTTATAATTACTGATCATAACTGGTTCACCCATCCATCCATTTACTTCTGCTTATACAGCGAGTATTATATAACACCACTACATAACATTTAACCTATATGGTGGAACTAACAATAACTGTCATCATCGATTGTAGTCAATCTGTTAAATATGTTCTGAATAAATAACCAAAAAGTTCCCAGCGACCGAGCTAATCTCTTCAAATTGCATGTTTTTTTGACCAGTGGTCCAAAACCCAAGAATATAGCTTTTTTGATGGTAAAGAAGAGACGAATTAGAAAATATTTGTTGATTTTTGCGATTAAAATTAGCTGATTAATCACTGCAAACTAGATTAAAAGCTGTGTTACAGTGTTGTATGATTGTATTCCGTGATTTGATAATCAGCATATCAGTTGCAACAAAGGGATTACTGAGCATGCCAAGAACTAAGTGCAAAGTTAGATATGGTACCATTGCCAGATGTTGGTTTAAGCTGCGTGAGTGTCATAGCACACATCACCCTGTTAAGTTGAGCAGGTTTTAAGCAGCAGCAAGCTTAGGATTACAGGGGCTTACATCCTTTGACCTCTCTGTCCCATAACCCCAGAGTTGATTGAAATAGATGCAGCTGACTTTTATTTCAAAAACAAAAGAATTTCACCTCATCCTTCTTCTCCCACCCCTTGGCCTTTTTTTCCCTTTTGGATTCTTAAATTCCTCCAAATGAAAAATGGTTCTCTCTTCCTTGGTATTTTGTACAACAGACGGTCCCATTTTGCTTCCCCCTCAATGGGGAGGAAATGAGTTGTGGGAGCAGATTCCTCTCACACAGAGATCTCAGTAATCGCGTGGCTGTGTGTCACCAGAACACCACAGTGACAGCAGCTTTTAATTAATCCCACATCCCACCACCCTGTCTTGTCCATTGGTGGCTTCTCCCCCAAACTTTTCCCTCTTAACTTTCTTCTCTGTGTTTGGCTGTGTGTGTTCGGGTGGTGCGGTGGGGTGCATTTTTCTGACTGCAGTCTTTCAACCCACTGCAGCGTAATGTGCATAACTTGTATAGTTACAGGATGACACTGCTGTCACTTTTCCACACTTCTGAAAGTGGGAGATAGCCTGCTAACTGCATTCACGCTTTTAAACTCACCAGTGTCGGCTCCACCAGCTCAGTCTCTAAGAGTTTGGAAACTGTGAGTGAAACTATGTGAGACCAAGTCCGCATGAAATGTTAATAACCCTTTCTGGAGGTTGGCCTAGACTGGGTCAGGGATGTTACCCCCTTGCTGCACTGCAGTGATCTTATGTCGAGGTGCTTGAGGACAGTGAAATAATGAGGCCTTGAAGTGTCTGCGTTCTCTTTCTGGCGCCCTGATGAATTGTGACAAGTTGTATTTACAATCCTAAAAGGTGCTGACACCGCCGAATTCTCCACCTCTTGGAGAAATACCAAAACATTGCTACCCTTGAGCAAATGTCTACGTGCTAGCTGTGGCTGAGGTATAGAGGAGCGGCTGTCTCGGTGAATGAGGGCCAGGATAGACTTCTCTGGAGAGATGGACTGAGCACTCGCCTGAAGGTCAGACTGTCAAAAGGGTAATTTCAGACCTGCTGAGCTAGAGTTCTGCCCTGCTCAGTCTTCATCCTCGAAACATCTTAGAACAGTCAGGCGTATGAGTGAGAGAATCGAAGCCTCAGCATTCCGTTGATATAATTTATATTGGCCTTCTTGTTACATCAATATTATTTAGTAGACTTGGTTAAGACAGTGCTGTTTGATGGCCAGCATGGAACGCTTCCTGTCATTACAGATGAACTGATTATGCTAGGTTGCTTCTTTTTCTGCGTTTCACCCCCGAGAGCCAAAGTGAATGAGACGGCAGCAAACGTACACTGCAGATACAAACCTTTGCTTGCTATTCAGTATGACTTGGCTGTAGCAGGCATTAGGTTAGCAAAGTGGGCTAAACTTGCATGCGATTAGGCTGTCAACGTCTGAAAATAATGAGCTGCAGACAGAGCCACATTGGCATGCAAATACTGTACTGACATTCAAAGCTGGCTTAACATAAATGAGAGAAGAGAATGGATCGAAGAGGAGCTCGGGCCTCCCACTGCAGAGCTGCAAACCTGCTGGGGGTAATGGACAAGTTGGACCCCTCAGAGCCTTTAGGAACTAAATAATTATTCCCTTGCATCAGACTTTGTGGACAAATGAGACTGAGGGTCGATTAAGTTCTAAGGGGGACGTGGTGTTGATCTCATAAAGGGCATCAGGAGATGTATGGCCTCTTACAAGATCATTTAAACCACTTAATGGAGGACAGGAATTAATGGCTGCCATAGAGCAGAGTCAATTATATGGATATTTTCATAACATATTGTGTATAATTCATAGCGTAATGGCATCAACACCAATCAGCCCCTTTGCCGTTGTTTTGGTTATAGCCTATTTTAGATGAGGTTATTGACTCTGTATTTTAGGGGGCACAATAAGTCGCTGTCTTCATACAGCAATATAGAAGCGTTGTCATTGTCTACTATTTTGAGGTGGCACAGTCTCGATGGTGGCGCCTCTTGTTAATTTGTATTAATGTCAGATAATTTAGAGTTGCGATGGATATATGTGCACGCCTTGTGCTCTCAGGCAAAAAATTGGATTCATTAAGAAGACGGAGGAGCTGGTTAAGTTTTTTGGCCTCGTGGTTTCAGGTCACTGAGTAATGTGAAGAGATGGAGAGGGTCCTGGCCTGGAGGCTGGGGAGAGCTGGTCAAAGATAGAGGGGAGAGGACAACACCCCCATATAGGACCACATCACTCACACTGACACGTCTCTCACCGTACACAGTTTTCACCCCTGCACTCTTTTACTGCCATAACAGATTGTGTTTGTGACTGAGAGCAATGAAGTCACATGGCGGTCCTGGGACGGCTGGGAGGAAGGGAAGTGTTGGCTGTAAGTTATTTTGCTTGTGTGCATATCAATCAGTATGTTTGTCTGTTTGTGTTAATTAGTTGCGTGAACAATGTGCACTGGTTCACATGAAAGCACAAGTAATGATAACTACTGTAACATTCATAATTACACATATAGACAAAGCACACTCTCATATTCGCATGGGTTAGCATGAGCCTCTCGCTGTCAGATGCAATCATGAATGAGTGATGAAGATGGCTTGAAAATGAAAAACATCCTGACCCTTTTGTTTAAGACCTGCTTTTGTTCATTGCAGTGTGCAGGAACAGTCAAATGACAGTCAAAAGTCTCATCCTTGTTGAGCTGTCTTTAGAATTCTCCCCCAATCTGTACTTCCCCGTACACACTCATTTGCATGTAGTCATATTGCCACACCAAGGCATCACAAGCATTTGAATGATAAATGTTAGAAGACGAAGAGATTAACATGCATGTGAATGAATCATTCCCACAGCGGATAAATATAAAGAGCAAGTACTTCAGATCAGGGCATTCACAACAGGCAGTTTCTTTTTTGTTTTATATCTCGAACAGATGAACACATTGGCACAAGTACAGACTTTGAGGGAGGCCCTGAGGCCTTGGCTTGGCTTCTGACCTCAGCACTGCTCACCATTTATGAGACCATTAAATTATGGGTCTGTTTGATGTGCAACCTGTGTCCAACATTATGTGAGGGAGAGGCAACCACAAGCGCCCCTTTTATGTTTGTTTTGAAAGTGTGGTTGTTTGTGATATACTAGTCTCACTGTCGATAAAACGTACTATTACAAGAGTGTAAAGTCAAGGGGCCTTTTAAGGAAAAAAAAAAGTTAAACATGCTTGGGTTTCACAGGACCTCCCCTTTGACTGTATATTATGACAGAAAATTTAAAGGTGTAATGTTGTGCCCCCTTTCAGCAAATTAATGAAAGTTTCACATGTCCCTAGAATGTTTCATTCAAATTTCAGCTCAAAACACTGCAAAGATGGTTCACTTTACCATGACTGCATAACCTCTGGTTTTATTCCTGTTCTTAACGAGGTGTTTGAGTGTCTGTAGCTTTAAATACAGCTAAACTGCTGTAATTCTGCGTCTTTGATTGGCAGTGTAGAGAAAAACAGTTGACTGCATGGCAATCTACATAGATGAGAATGAGTGTGTGAGACGAGGACTTTCTATCACTACTAACTTTCTCCCTGAATGATAATTTTCTGAATTCACAGCACAGTTGTTTTTAGCGCATGTGTTTGGTGAGTTTGTTGCGATTATATTGCAGAGCTTGGAAATAGAATAGAGATTGGAAATAGAAACAAGTGACTGCCGGTTAGCATGCATATAATACAGGATATGTGAGCACAGAGAGCAAGAGATACGCAAACAGATGTAAACAGCAGCTGAGGCTGAAGCACGACAGGCGTCATGAAAACACATTAACACACACAGCCCTCGTTTATTAGTTTTAAATTGGTTTTAAAGTTTCTGCCCTCTCTGAATGTCCCTCAGTGTTACAGTGTCCACATGGCCCAGACCTGTGGGACTTTGATCAAACCTAACAGTAATGTTAGACCCATTAGCTGCACAGTGCACTAACACTAAGGATTTTCAGATTGTTGTGGTGACATTGCCATCAAATATAAAAGTAATCTCCTGTATTTTCTGTTCTTTAGATGCTGGGAGTGCATGAGGGCTCTTGTGTTCACTCTTGCAATCAACAGCAGAACATTTGATGTGTTTTGCTCATAGTTGGGACATTTTAGAGTTAGCAGAAGCAGTTCTAGAAACTAAATAAAGCTGGTGGACAGAGAGGCTGCTGCTCATTCTGAATGCCTCATGTGGGAAACCGTTTGCAGCAAGGGGGCAGGATTACAAAGTTTGAGCTAAACAGCTATTGATTCTTTAGTTAAAACGTAGTAGCTGAGAAAAATTCTTACTTCTTACTCTTTCTTCTAAAGCTGGGAGGCTATTTAGTTGCAGGGGGCTAGAGAAATGGCAGAAGTAAACGTCTACATATGTATGCAGCTTTTACTTTACACCTCCAAGTTTGTAGCAAATACAAAACACTACAAAACACAATAGAATTAATTTTCCCTATGTTGGTCTGATAACTTTGATAATTCCTAAACACTGACAGGTTTCTTTTGATTTGTGTTTCCTGTGTTCAGGTCATTTCCCCCCATTTATAGTTTATCAAGGTACCATAGCCTAGCATGCCTAATCAACTTGATAAATCATCTCAATTGAAAATCATTTATCAAAAACCTGAATCTGATCCTCTTTGTATCAGCTCCTTGGCATACTCGGATGCTGTGTGGCTTTGTATGCTTCTGAAAGCAATTAAGCCATTAGCTCAACATCTGACCTTTTCTTCATTGTTCTTGTCCATAATATCTAACATCCCTGATAAGAATGCCCTGTAATGAATGCCAGGGGGTCCTTTGCTGAGCACAGCATCCTTATGGCGGACAGGTTGCCTAAAAGAGTTCCTAGCTTTGTTTTGGGGGCACTGATAACATCAATTTTTCATCTCTTGAGATTCTTGAACTGAGTCTGACCTGACCTCAGTGACCTCTAATCAGTCATTGGGTCACGTGGCCTGTACTTTTTGATCCTACTGATGGTGCTGACGGAGAAAAAACATGCCCAGCTACTGGCGATGGTGAGGTCATCCAGGGGTGCTTTGATGCGAGCATCTATAGGAATGCAAATGTGACCGGCTGCCTGACCAGTACATTACAATGGGAATAACAGCAGCCTGGGGCAGACAGTGCAGCTGCCCCCATTAGTTTTAATCGCTGGGTTACATAAAAGACAAACATAATTAGGCTCTGTGTGTGTCACACAGGAGACAAATGTATCGGGTAGCTTGTGTTGTTTAAAGACTTGTCTGACCTCAGTGAGAACTTGAGAGTGATTAAGTAATTGTTTAAAGGGACAGATGGGTCAAGGGTCATCAGTGATAAGTGAGGTCACACTGGGTTGTCAGCAATCGGGTTCATCAATTTTGTCTGATACTTGGGTCAGAACAAAGCTACTCTGTTTTATGTATTATTTTCAGTGAAAGTCACAACAATAGCATGCTCCTTTGCCTATTTAACTAAACTGTAATTTATCACACAGGTGAGAGAATATGTGGGAGCAGCTTACTCATTCCCAGAGCTTTCAAGTGGTCATTGTTCGTCAATCACTACAGACCACTGAGAGTAATTTACTAAATCCCAAAAGCCATCAATAAATCTTAAAAGATTACTGCATAAAGGAATTGCAGTGGTCTCATTGACACTTTAACTGGAGTCTTTCTGGCTCAAAAATAATGCTTGAAACATTTTAAAAGGTTCTTGCAATTATTAGCTATTTGGTCACTCTGTTAAAGCAGTAGAGCAAATTTCCATTTCTCTACATCTGCAGAGCCACCTTATTCATCAGTGGGAAGCTGATGCTGTGAAGCCAGCTGCGATCTCTACTTACGTATTTTCAGCTAGGCCAATAATAGAAATGAGAAAAGCTTTTTTAAATGGTTCACTGTAATTTTCCTTAAAAACAGATCGTTGCACATTATTTTCTTTTATGTTGTAGGAAGCCGCACTTTTTACGGCTCTGACCCCAAGATTCTTTACTCAAATAAGATAAGACTGAAGTTGAACACTCAAAGAACAAAAAAACTATTGACAGCATTCAGATGGAAACTATTACAATTCAGTATTCTAAAAGTAGACCATCTGTTTACTTTAATTCGCAGTTAATGTGATATATATTTAGTGTACAGGGCAGAGTTACTGTATACTTAAGGTTTGGATCACTTGCGCAGCTTTTAGCGGCTCCCCTTACTGTAATTAAAGCTTTCACAGTGTTAAGAGCTTGTGGGTGTGTGAATGTGGGTATGAGATATTTTTTTTGATACATATTGAATACGTATATGCTTTTGTGTAGGAGACTGGTCAGTGCCAAAAAACTAGAGTATAATCTGAAATGCATTAACTTCACTTAAGCTTTCACAAGATGTTCTGTTTTGCTTGCATTTGTAAAATGAGTCTCTATTGCTGCTTTTGTACGTATTCATGGGCCCTTGCTGGGGTGAGCTGCAACCACGTCATTAAGTGTGCTGCCTGGAGCCCAGAGGAGTGTATATATACTCTGTCCTCTGCAGAGATGGGCATCACCAGCAGGGTCCGACTGTACCACCCTCCATATGGTGGCTCGTTATTAGTTTTCTGTTGCCCTGGTGCCTGGGAGGTTCATCAAACCCCAGAGTCCATGTCTCCATAGCCCAGTTTCTGCTCCACTGTGATATTTCTCTCTATGGCCAATCGGATAAGTCACACATGACTTCACCGCACGAAAGAACAACAGCAGCCTCAAGCAGATGTTGCTCTGTACACTGCCCATGGAGTGGAAAACTCAAGAGTATCTGGGTTACTGTTAAAGAGTTCACTATGTCTTGGAAGGGGATGTGTAGTCTTCAGGGTATGAAATAAGGCCTCAGAGTTTCTCAGAGATCTTTATGAAGGATAAAAATGCAGTAGGTTATGTTTTCCAACTCCATTTATAGATTGTGTGCATAGTCGGTAATTTGAGATATGAATGTATAAAACTGGGTCCCCTGTAGATGCCTTTTTTTACTCTACGCCACTTAGATGGAATTCTCTTGAGTATAAAAAAATAAATTGAGCAATCACAGCAAAGCATGGTGAGATAGTAGTAATTGAACAGAACAACAGAAATATAATTTTGAGTGCAGTTTGTTGTACTCAAGGTAAGAGAGAGCAATGTTATTTTTGTCGACTTTTATTCTGTAATATGACCAATATTTTCATATTCAAGTGTGTATGAAAAAAAGTCACTGGTTTCTTAAAAAGCTAAATACAATAAGCATTGGATCAAGGCACATACAAGACTGGCCAAAGGGCATACAATGCACTTTGGTTTTCAATTGTAAAGAACAGTTAACTTCAAATTGTGGCAACATAAAAGTGTTCATTTGGAAAATAATACAAAATAATACTCATAACAAGGAGTTGCTGACACGGTGGTTATTCTAAAGAAAGCCAACATGTTAAGTCTTTTCGGCCTGGTGACTAGAATGACGTATGGTACATGGTACTAAAGAATGCCGCCATTGTCATTTGGCCATTGTTGGCTTGTACAAATAGAGATAGTGGGGGGTCCTCTGTGTCAGCCTGTCCTGTCTACTTGTTTTGAGGAGCAGAGAGCCCCTTAAGGTCGGTGTGCTTTTTCTGCCCTGTGCTGTGGCCTACAATCCTATCAGAAACATTGGAACCCTGCTTGGGTTGCTTTGCTGTGTTTCTTCTTCTTGCAAACAGAACAAAATAATACACTGAACAAAGCAGAGATAAAAGGCATGGCACCTCATCTTTAGTTATTCCTTCTCCACACCAGGTGAATACTAAAGTAAGATTCTTGGTCCGTAGTATGTGGAGACAGCTACTGCCTGCTCATTCTTTTCGAGGGCAACATGCCTGCTTTGTGAATTACTTGATCAGCTGTGCCTTAGTTTACGTCATGTCATTTTTTTGCCTTTTTGTTTTTCTGACAGCCACAAAGTTAAAAGAATGACCTGTGCTTATACTACAAGGTTTTCTAAAGTCTGATTGTTCAACACAGCAATGAAAACCCACTTTCACAGTTGACAAGTCATCATATCTTAGTAGAACACAGAGTTTCTTTTGTTGGTCGATAACCTTAAGCAAAGGAAATACAGTACAAATTACTACAAATCCCTAAAATATAGAATTGCAGTTAGTTACAATACCCACTGATGGTTCAGTGATGGCCTGCAACAGGAACGTTCTCCGTCTTCATAAAATGTCCTTAAATATAAATTATATGGCAAATGTACAGAACATTGCTTCTTTAGTCTTATAGATCCAGTGTTTTGTAAAAGTCTTGCCACTCTGTTTAAGTCACACTCATCATGAATGTCCGTGCGCAATATCATGAATGGGAATGGTCAGAATCTGGTATTCCACTGTCTCTGTAGCTTCTGTTGTTAATACTGTTCTCGGTGTGTGGACTTTTGTATAAAGTCAGGCCATTAGGTGGGAAAATTGTGTGTATCACAAACTCCTCCTTGGACACAGGCAGGTGATTTATAGGTATCATTTGAAAAGAAGTTTCTCGTATTTCTAGGATGGAGTTGTCCTTTTTAGTGCCAGCCTCAGCATAGTCATCCTTTCTCCGACGGCCTTTGTTATAGGTGCAATTCCTGGAAAAAAGTGAACCATTCCTGTGGACATACCAACACACCAGTGCCAACATGATTATTGCCAAAAGAGCCACAGCCCCTCCAATGATAGCAGCCAAAGGCAGACTGGAATTTTTGTAAGGCTCTTTCTCCTGCTCTCTATTTAAAGTTGTGGTCGGGTTGTAGGATTTGTGAGAGCCAGTCTCCGTCTCGATGCAAACAGGGGTCTCGTCTGACAGGTAAATGTTGCTGGTCTCCATGGGAACCATGCATATTCTATAGGAAGACTCAGGCTCCAGCGCAGTGAGCAGATACTCCGTCTTTTCCCCCTGCACAATGGTCTCAGTGATGGAGCCAAAGGCAGGGCTGTGTCCCAGCTTTAGCCAGCTGAGCCGTAGAGCAGTCATGGGTTGTGACACCCTCCATGATATGTGTATTGTATCTGCACTACTTGACTTCACACTGATGGTGATGATCTTTCTGCCTGAAGAGGTGGTAGTGCTGTGGTAATTCTTACTGATGTCAGGCCCTTTCACTATAGGCCTTTTAGTCACAAACGAGGGCCACTGGGGCTGTGAGGGGCGTAAAGTGTTGGAGACTGTGCTTGTCTCATAAGTAGGGATGAGTTCTGAGTCTGTGCAGTCAAACATGTCGGTAGTTAGGTCTTTAATTGCCATTCCTTTGACCTTATCAGGACCCTGGCACATGAAGCCACGTACATTCACCTTAGATGGCAATGACCGCAACCAGTCACGCACCCATTTCATCCTGCAAGTGCATTGCCAGGGGTTGTTGCGTAGCAGGAGCTGTGTGAGATTGTCCAGATCTTCGAATACACCCTGCGGGAGGCTGCTCAGGTTGTTACCAGACAGGTCTAGGCGGTACAGCTGCCTAAGGAAGGCAAAAGCCCCAGGTGGGACCCGGTTAATGTGATTCTCTTGTAGCTGCAGCTTCTCCAAACTGGTGCCTGGCAGGTTGGCTGGCGGCGATGTCAGGGAGTTCCTCACTAGTGAGAGCTCAGTCAGGTTGATCAGGTTGATGAAAGCCATCTCCCCAATCCCACGGTTGTTGAGTAGGTTACCATCCAGGATTAGACGCTTCAGGTTGATGAGATCTTGCAGCGATTGCTCTGAGATGGAGGAGATGCGGTTGTCATCAAAGCGCAGCTCCTCAATGCTCATGGGCAGCCCTGAAGGGATGGTACTTAGGTGGTTTCTGGAGAGAAAAAGCAGTCTGAGGTGATTACTGTCCCTGAAGGCCCCTTCCTCTATGCTGACTGCTGATACAGAGTTATCATCCAGGTGCAGTTCCTCGATGTAGGGAATTTGGCCTAAAGAGGCATGGGTAATCATCCGAACGTTGTTCTCCTGAAGGTGGAGCTCTTTTAGTCCGAGAGGAAGGTTGGTAGGGAACTCATCCAGATTGTTGCAGTAAAGGTAGATCTTCTCCACATTTGAGAGCCTGCGCAGCTCTGCAGGAATACCCGAACTCTTAATGCGATTATTTTGCAGAAAGAGCACCGTTGCATCCAGGGGCATACCAGTAGGGATGGAAGTCAGGCCACGGTCATTACAGTAGATGAAGGTCCCATCGCAGCGGCAGGCTGAGGGACATGAGGCGGAGGTCACCAAGGGGTTAGCAAGACCCAGCAGCAGACCGATCCTGATTAGGAAGAGAATAAAGGTCTTGCAGTGACGCACCATCTTGAAGGTGTGTTGCCTGGCAGTCTAATCACTCAAGAACCCCTGGGGAAAAGACACAAGTGTACATTTAATGCACAAGCCCTTTAAAGGGGAGCCAAATTCCTGTTCTCATAATTGCAGGGTGTTTGAAAAGCTGCCTGCAGCACTTTCTAGATTAAATAACTGCTGAAAGAATCAGTTTGAATTCCTCCCATTAAATTGATATGAAATGATCATTAGGATTACCAGACAATGAAAAAGTATTTTTTTAAATTTACAATAAACAGTTTCAGAGCTAGCGTTACACCTCTATATGTACTAGAATATAGATTTCCTGGGATTAAAAGTTTAAAAAGTAAACTGTGTTAGAAATAGAACAGCTTTTGTTTTCTTCTCTTTGATAAGAAATGTTCCACCGTCTCAGCTCTGTGAATTAAAACTCTGTGCCTCGACGTTTTGGCCCTGGCTTGTGAAATGTAATACATTTCCTAGTTGTTTGACACGTTTCTCTACCTCAAGGCTGTCTTTCATCACTACAGTCCAGAAGGGTGAACAAAGTCAGGCTTTGTTGATGGACTGTTGTGAAGCCGACATACTTTAAATCCTGTTAGATCATTACCCGTGTCTTTTGCCATTCAAATTCTCGGGTTTAACTGACCTCTTACAAGATAGAGAAAAAAATCTCTCTCCTCACAGAATAAAGGTTTGATCAAACTTTATAGCACAATAAGTGTCAAGAAAAATGTGTTGTTTCAATCAGTTGTCTGAGAGTACAAGATGAATGTGTAAGCTTCAGTTATCTTTGCAGTTTGCACTGCACTATGCTGTTGCTCTTTGCTGTAAATGTGGAATGTTAAAACTATCGAAAATGTACTTTATCTTTTTAAACAACAAGATATTTTTGAATGTCACAATTTATAAACTTACAGCAGATAGCCTTGAAATGAACAAAACAGCAAAAGCTTTTGTTTGTTTGTCTTTGTATCTGTTTCTGTCAGTGATGTGTAGTTCCTTTTTAATTAGGCTAATACTGAATTATAGCTTTAATTATGCATTCCTGCCATGACCTCTCTTCCTCTACATCTCATTAGAAAATTGTGGTCTAGTCAGTGAAGTGGAAAAAAGCAAGGCCATCTGTATTTGTCATACCTGATTTATACGATGTGGTTAATCCTTTCCAGCCACCAAAAATCCAATCAAGATTTCCTCTTGAATTTGCTCTTATCCTTCCTGAAAGGAAAAGTTTGTCCAAGGGGTTTCTTGTGATATCCTGACCTGGTCAGTGTTTGCTGAGTGGATCCTTGTTTGGACGATGACCTCCACTGTGTTGTCAGAGGCTCATGCTTTCAATGCCTTTACCATGGCAGATAAGCCTGTACAAAAAGCATCCCCTCTCACTGACAAAGCATGCACTCTCAGGTAATATTAAAAATCCTAATGGCCAGTGCAATTGTCAAGCTCAACAGCCATAACCCCAAATTAGATTTTTTGGGCGTTGTATAGTGATCCGTGTGTTGGACAGGGTGAGCTTTAGCAAAGGCTCCTTTCTGCAGTCAGGCCCGACAGGCATGATGAGTTGACACAAAGCTGGTCTGAGCCATGCCAATCCCCTCTGCCACAGGCTCAATCCAGGCCCGTTCACTTGTGTACTCCACGTCTTCAGGTAACCCAGAATCCTCTGCTCCCTCGTTGAGCCTGTATACACATTAATCCAGGGCTCTGGTCCCTTTTCCTGAAGCAGATAACCAATGTTCTCCTCTCCTCTAAGGAGAAAAACAGGGCGAGTTGCTTATCCTTCTGGGCCCAGCCTCTCTCACGCATCTGCAGCTTGAGTCATACTGTGGCCTCCTCACACCTGGGGTGGTGCTCTGAAAAACAATAGAATACAATAAAAATTTAGATTTAAAAAACAATATGTGTTGATGATCAGGTGATGAGAGAGAAATCGTTTGATATTGATTTAAAAATCTATATTGTGCATGTAATTTCAAGAGAATTTAATTGTTTAGGTACAATATAATTTAAATTCTTTTATAATTAAGGGAACAGTTTTAAAGAGAGTTCTTCTTGATTTTAGTCTGACACCTGCTGTGAAATAGATGTTCATATTGGGTAATACTAATCCCACTTAGAAATGTGTTAGATACTGATCTGTGACCTGCCTTACATTGTGAATTTGTATTTAAAAATAGCGCTTTGATTTAGCCTGTTGACCTTTTACAGCCAGTTGCTCTAACAGACCAGATTTCTTTTCTATGGTGATACAAGAAAGAATGCCTGTGCATACAAAAGACAACGGTGATCTAGACCCCCAACTCAATAATGGCTGAGGGTGGAGCCCCTATGCCCTTCTCGGTCCAGTTCACTGCATAGCTGAGCTTTTGGTGTTTTACAAGAGAACTAGTCCTGTGATTAAAAAATGCTGTCTGTGCCAGATTGAAAACAAGGCTAGTCCAGATTCCATAGATGAGAGGAAAAACGGATCCACTCGGCGCTTAGTGAATTACTCACATTGTTAAAAAGCTCTCATGACAAATGAGAGCGCATTTGAATTTCTTATGAAGAAGAGAATGGCTGCATCCATCCCCGTCACTCCCAGCTCCTCTCTGTGACCTCCTATCCCCACCCCATCCTCTCTTTTACATTCTATGAATGCTGTTTCTATTCGTAAAAATAGAATTTCCTTTGCCAAAGCAAATGTTATGTTTCCTTTCACAACACAATAGCTTTGTGTCCTGATATGTAGCCATTCATGTGACCTGTTGGCTGCCACTGTGTGCTGTAAAACATGCAAAGGTAAATTAGGAACAAGAGGCCCGGCCATTTAACAGTTGTAACCCATGACAAGGAGAAGATTAGGGAATTGAGAGGCTTGTAACTCGATTACAACTCCTGAGATGCTGTCTCATAATAACACCCCCCTTCCTTCTGTTCCATCTAAACACGGGCCCTCAGTCCAGTATTACATTAGTAGTAGATTAGAGTCTGGGGAAAAAAGCACCAGATGTGACCTCTACTAACTTGTGGAATAAAGGAGTCGGACAAGGGAAAAAAAAGATTAAATTTAGTAATGGAGTTTTAGAAAATGGCGGGATGATAGAAGGATATGTGATGTCTGTCTGCTGGAATGAACTTTTAATGCAGCACTTAGTCAAGCTATTTCAATTTTAAATAGCCCTTTTCACCTAAAAGTTTTCCATCCTCTGAATATTGCTCAGTATGTAGTCTTGATTTGAATCCTTGAAATCTTTGCATTACATAAAAGAAAAAAAAAATCTCTGCATGTCTGTCTTATCAACCTAGAAAGACCTATCTGCACTTGGAAAAACAGACTTCTAGGGCTGATTCTGTACATAAATAGTCCAATATATGAAGTGGCTCAACATTTGCGGTTAGTTTGCCTTTTTTGGCCACCACAGCTTTGCTACCTGAGATAACAGAATCTGATTTAGTGTCCGGTAGAAGGAGCGAGGGGCCTGGTTATTCATTTAGGAACATACTGTAGCATAATCTGTCAGGGGCCCTGGGTGTGTGATGTTATACTGTGTGTGATTTATCAGATGTCTGCTTCAAACATATAGCACATCATGCTTACTTTACAAGGAGCACAGTTAGGCCTAGATGCTTGATGGTTTTTTTTTCCCCTTTTCTTTTTCCACGCTCATCGGATTTCAGAAGAGTGGCCCCTCTCCATTGTTTGCTACAAGGCAAGCATGTGGACCGTGTAGCCTCACAGAGGGGGTTTAGGTTTTAAGAACTTTTATTCAGACAATTTAAAATTTTCCTCTATTTAACACAATGCATTATGCAGGCTTTTTCTATTACTAATAATATATACCTACACAAATATATGCACTCACACACACACATGCTATATTCATGTGCACACAATCATTTAGAGGGCAATAGACGCTGAGTTAAACATTTTTAGTGATGGATGTCTTTCTCCATCGTTCTAATAAGCTCCGCCGGCAGGACAGGGGATTTCTCTAGCAGTCAAAGTGGATTCTGCTTCATTTAATCTGAACGGGCAAAGTTAAATTGAGCATCCTGGTAAAATTGTGAGTGTGTGTACAGCTAGTTACCTTTTAGTGGAGAGCGTAGGAGGCTCACACAAAGCTGGACACTGATAGCCATTGTGAGCTGAACACGCATAAATGCACATTAGTCTGCAATAACAGAGCCCAAGACTTTGTGCCCCCTAGTCATACACTGCACAAGAAAGGCTTTGGAAAAAAAAAACTTAAATAGAAACAATTTCATGCCTGTCAAAAGTATTGCAGATTATAATGACTTTTAGTTCAGTAAAATACAGAATAATATTACATGGGCTGCATTTAGGGTGGAAAGAGCTGCAGAAGTAGCAATGGCTGACTGTTAAATTATTCATGAGCCCTGAAATTAATTTTGAACCACAGTAGAGCTCTCCATTGGGAAATCAATGTTGTTTGTATCTGCTGTTGATTATTCATTCTAATTCAAAATATAATTTTGAATTATGATTGATGGTGCACAATATAGTTATTGTGGGTTATAATTTGTTCAGATTTTAGTCTCAAATGTGTGTGTGCAACATTGATTGGCAAGTTGATAGGTTTTACGCAAGCAATCAGACTGGAAAACATTAATTGTTTACGGCTGTGTGATCATGAAAAATAAATGTACTTGCTTTGGTTCAGGACAATTGAAGTTCACCTGACATGAGAGCAAAATAGTATTTTGTGTATTTAAATCCATGATTCTCTGAAATAGAGTTGAGTTTTGGTCATTTTTGTGTGTGGTGTAAAACCTTGTGTCCGTCGCTGATTAACATTTTAGTAAGTTGTATGTCAAGACACCTGGCAGCGGCCTACTGTGCTGCCGAGACACAATGGAACATTCATGGTCACATCTGAATTCACAGGGACACAGAACACGTTTCAGCCAAACAGAAAAATGGGCAAAAATCTCTGGTAGTTTTGCGGATTTTGTATGTGGCCTCCTGGTGCTGGTTTTATTCAGCTGAACAGATGATACTCTCGCTGGCCCATTAAGAGCATACAGAGGCCTGGGACAGGCGGGGGTCTCTCTTTTGTAATAGCCTGAAAGGAGAGATCTGTAGCAGCTGCAGTTGTTTTTCCCCACATGGGGGTGGTAGGCACTGCAAGATAAAATGTATGTGTGTGTCTGTATGTGACAAGCAAACACCAAAACACTGAATACTCGTATTAAGCTGCAGGAGCCCATCTCGGTGTAGGCCAGACACCTACCCAAAATAGAGGGATTTCTTAGCCACCCTACTGAACATCCACAGATGTTTTTTAATCATATTGTCAAGTTTATTCCTATGCATTTCAGCTTTTCAGCCATGTTTGTACTTTTACTTTCAGTAACCATTTGTCTCTTTAAGCTGGGGATAGATGGTAAAAGATACTGCTTGATAAATAATGAAAAGCCTTGAATTAGGGCCTCCTCAGATTGCAGATCTGAAATATGCCTTGGTAGTTGTGAAAGTCTTGCTATTACTTTTCTCCCCCAAAACCTAGTAATACATATTTTAAGCGTTAAATTTTCTGGCCATAGAAAATTCCATTTGTAGTGACCTGGTTAGTTGTTAATCTGCAATGTGAATTCCCTCTGAAAGCAATTGACTGGGGACTTTGGCCTCAGGCAGTTATCAGTGAAGACAATTGGGTCTGTCCTCATGTCTGCCATGTTTAACAGCCGATTTATTTTTATTGTCTCTCAAACAATGGACAACAGTGAGCCACCATTACATTGCTTGACAATATTTAAGTCAAGTGTGCATCCAGTGAAATGAGGCTGCAGCCTATATATAGATACATATGTATATACAGTCAATGCTTAAAGCCTGGATGACCTTATCGTCTCATGAAGATAAAAGGCTGTGTTAAATTGGATTAACAACTGTCCCTGCCCTGGTGTTGCCAAGAAGACGTCCACTTTATTGCATTGCTCTAATGGGATAAATATCAGTTTGAATGGAGGAGAGAGGGATTCATTAGCATCACAGAATGACATTTAGACTGAAGAATCCTGCTGTCAGTCCTTCCATCTTACTGTAAAGCGCGTTTATATCTGCATGCTCGTTATTACGCACAGAGCTGCAAGTGCAGAGAAATGGCACATATTTGTTTTGAAGCCTTAATGTAACGCTACAGAATGCGTTAAATGACATCTGTGGTGCAACTTCAATGGATCGTGCATTTTTTAAAATTTTATTTCCAGGGGTCCTTAATGACTGCGCCCCGACTCCCTCAACGGATGATGCTTTTGGGGAGGGGGTGCGTCTGTGGTAAACGACTTTTACAGTTGCACAGTAAAAAAACATTTCAGTGGAGTCGTCTATACGAACAGGTCCGTCCAGACAAGCGACGCCGGAGACGCATTGAGCGGACTTTTTCTCCAGCTGCCCCTCCATGTCTAAACTCGGCGGGATCTGCGCTGCAATTTTCAGCAGCACACCGGGGTGTCTTCTCCGTGCTGCGCCACCGAGGCTGAATCCGACAGCCCCCGCTAATCCCGTCAAGTTTGCGTATTCACCACTTCTTATTTTCACACCGGTTTTAAGGGAAAGGGGGGATATGAAAAGCTGAGATAATGAAGCGAGAAGATTTCGCTGCTCTCTCAACGTTTTGAGGCTGAATGTGATGGAAGAAAAAGAGATTTTTGCGCGTCTATAAAAGCAGACCTGGTGTTTGTGGTGAATTAAGAGGGACGCAGCAGCACCAAAGTGCCTTCAGATAGATGAATAATTTGATCAGATCTTTTTCAACCCCAAGCTGAGCAGAATGATGTGCAGTGTGTGAGCGCACAATTTGGTTATTTGGAAGAAAAGTGCGCTCTCGGTTTCTTTTTATTTTATGAGCCTGCATCTCTTTCTTTGAGACTATCACTGAAAAGAAAGCTGATATATTTTTTTTGAGTATTAAAAAATGAAGGAGGGGGGAAAGAGGGCAACTAATTAGGTACAAGCAACTCCTGAGGATTCCGCATTACTTTCAATTCCATCTGCCAAGAAAGAAGATCCAAAAGAGGAAAAGGATGCATTCCCAACAGGACTGTACCAGCAAAAAAACGCACTTACCTCTATAAACAACCAAAAAAATGGGAAAGTAACAGGTATCCTCTTAAATTCACAAGTGGGAAAAAAATGATAATCCAAATCCAGGCTATGAAGATTTAAATTCAGATCCCCCAAAAAACCACAAAGCTCCTCTCACTCACAAGGCTAGGTCTATTTGGAGTTTATCTGTAGCAGCACTGCTATGTTTACTGGTGCCCCCCCTCATACACATACACAATCTGTAGGCTGTGCGAGGACATAGGTGCACGGGTAGATCTCAATACAAATGTGGAGTTGTGTTTGCCTCTAGCTTTGCTTCAATAGAGCACTGATGTCATCTGGAGGAGGGGCTTCTCTCTCTCTTATCCTCTCTCTCTCTCTCCCTCTCTCTCTCTCTCTGTTTGGAGATGCAGGATGCAGTGTTGCTTGGATACACTAGGGGGAGTGGAGGAAAGGGGAAAGGCACTCACATCCTTGTCAGATGTGTGCACTCAAGATGAGGAGTAGTCACTGGTTGGAAAGCGATGCTGGCTGGCAGAAAAAGACAGAGAGGGAGGAGAAGAAATAGTGGAAATGTACAGTATGTGTGTGCACGGTGGTAAAATGAGACTCAGTCTAGCCCCTTTTAACTTATCATTTGTTAGAGATGTGTCAGGATAATTTATCTTTTTTTTTTTTTTTTTTACATTTGGGCCTTCTGTGTCACAGTTTTTCAGTTATCTAGTTTGCAGGTGTTTTATCTACAGTGTAAATGTTTTTCTTTTCTTTTCTGAACCAGAAGAAGAAATCCAATGTTTCACAGTTCTGAATCTGAACTGTTTTGTCCAGCAAGAGCAAAAAAACAAAAGATATCTAAAATGCTAATAAAAACTTTGCTTTTTTCTTTGTGTGAAGCACATACCAGACATGCTTTTTTAAGTTTGACAGCTTATGAATATTGGATGATGTTGTCGCAGTGAACCAGAATAATTTATAACAAGAATTCAGAGATGTGCTTATTCCTAATATGTGGGCCTGTGTGTGTGTGTGTGTGTGTGTGTGGCTTTGAATCTGTATGCATACATACAGAATTCATGCATGCGTGTCTGTGTGTGTCTGAGTGGATACAAGATGGACATGTAGTTGATCTGACATACCTGAACTGACTCTTGCCCCTCTTGCTTTCTGTTTGACTCACTTTGGTTTAAATGAAGCCAAACAGTGGAGTTGCTTCCGTGTAGGCCCAAAGCATAAGTGAGTCAGCCTGTTAGTCAAAGGGCTGTACAGCAGGGCTGACCCAGCCAACACTCTCTCCTGCCCTGCGTCATCTCCAGTGTTTCCCCCTCTGGCTACCTGACAAGGCAGACACCACAGCCCTGCGCATTGAGCTGCAGTGGATCAGCTCTGTTCATCTGTTGCTGAATATCAGCTTCCTGTTGATGCCATTGGGTCAATGATCGGATCTGTGTGATGTGTGCAGCTGGCGGTGTAACGTGGCGACTGCTCTCTTACATGTCATTCACTACTGTCAATACCACTTTTTGTTAATTACCTCAGGCCTATTATGCTATTCAGCTTCGAATGCCTCGAGCGTCTGCATTCATTTTCTGTAAACAAACAGGTTTTTTTTTTAGAGAGGTGTTATTCACTTGGTCCGGGGATACCGAAATATGTAGCTGAAATTTCCCATACTTTCTGTTTGTCAAAGGAAAGCAGTTGCCTTGTGATAATTAATGACAAATAACAGAAATCTAAGAAAAAAAGCAATATTGTGCTCTCAAAGGAAAAGCCATACTTTTTGTAATTTTCTGTAACTGTCCCCAATTTACATGAAGCAATTTCATACGCTAACAGAAAATGCTGCTCTTGGAGGTAAAGTCCTGACATGCAAACAACACCAAAACTCAATTAACAGACCAATTTACACTCCATTTTTATTTCTGTGCTTTGGTCTCTTCATGAGCTGATGTGGACCTCTACTCCCAGTAATTGTTATGGCCTCATTAGGATGGGGGCGTACTACACAAGAGTGAGTGTCTAAGTGTCTGACCATCGCTGACATCTCATGCCCAGTTATTTTGCCAGGACAGAAGCCTCAACACATCAGCACACAGTTAAACCATGATTGCCATCTTAACTGGAGTGCCTAATTGAACAGACACTTAAGCCTGGAGCATCTGCCAAAACTACTTAGACCTCCAGTGGAGTTTTTCAGATTTGTTTGCTTTCCAGCTGGAGTGGCTCTCACTTTTGTTTGAAACACAAAGGGATTCCCAGACAAGTATAAACTGTCTACGTGTATACTGTTTGTTCAATATGAATTCATATTTCTACTGTGTTGTGAAGTTTACACTGACGTTTTCTTTTTTCCCCGCAAGTTTGTTAAGAAGCTTAACTAGCCTATATTAATCCAGGTGTTGTCTGCCAAAAGCCATGAGGTGAGAAAAGGTCAGTCTTGGACATTCTGACCTGATCCTTGTCTTCCTTCCAGAGGGACAGAGCAGAGAAACCTGTGCCTGACCTCAACATGGCTTCCTCTCCTAAATCGACTGCAGACACATCTGTCAGCGGCTGCTGATTGACCCTCTCTTATACGTACAAAGAGCCCCACTGGAGGACGAGGGTGTTGGGTTTCTGTTATCTCAAGACGGGGGAAAATCTGTTGCCCTGTTCATCTTTTGTTCAAGGGTATAGGTGCTCTCCTTTCCCAAGGACGTGCACTAGTCTGTCTGGCTAGTTTCACAGTGTTTAGACAACACACAGATTATTTCCTACATTGTTGTGCCTCTTGATTTTGCCTAGTGCTGGGCTAAAGTGCTTTTTGGGTCTGGTGGCAACAAAACAGCTGTTATTAAGTGTGCACTTGGTCTTGTTCTTTTTCAGACTGTCCTGAGCCCAGTTTCTGTCTCTCATTCGACCAGCTTTGGGCCAGATAATTGATTTACTTTTTTGCTCGTGGTGTGGTCAATAGATGGGGCCTGTAGTTATCAGGCTGTGGTGCCCTACTTTCTAGACGGTCTTCTAGAACACATAGACCCAGTCAGACTGGTGCTATGTGAGCTAGGTGCTGCGGATATTATTTTAATATGCTCAGTTTTTCGATTTATTTGTCACTTAACCTCAGCATTCACTAAAAAGCTTGTGTGAAATACAATAGACCCCGAAACTGCTCAGGGGCTCACAGGGGAAAATGGAGGCTGATTTTCTCCTTAAACCTCCTTCCGTGCTCTGACTGGAATTCATTATCGATAGACTTTCCGTGTTCTTAACCAGTGCCAAATTAAGGGGAACATGTAAAAGGCTGCTGCCAAAACCCCCGCTTTGTTTTTCATTTACCTTCTGCCTTATTTGCATATTCATCCTCTACAGGCAATCAGCAGTGATCTTTGCTTTGGGCTTTTCATCTCTGCTTTGCCCTCCTGACAGGCAGCTTTTCAGTATCACAACAGTTTAACTGCGATATGTGGATGAGAGGTGCTGTTGGGTATGTTAGGGTATTCAGATTTTTGATTTGCAGAGGATGTAATCTGTGTGACAGGCATGGAAAGAGAGTTTATGGCAAAAATATAAATCAGTGAATGGGTAAATATAGACAGATGCTGGATTTCATTAGTGTGGGTTTGTGTAAATGTAAATGTATCCATCTTGGTAGTGCCCAAACTGGTTGTCAAGAGAAAGCTTTGACTGATGGAGCTTGTTGGATCTTTATGCATGTGAATGTAGAAGTCAGTTACATGAAACAGGGCCTTGCCATGGGCATTATTGCTACTAGGCCATGCAGTAAAGCACTAGTCTTTTCTGATGCAGATCCCAGATGTTGAGGGATACGTTGACCCCTTCATCTCTTGGGACCAGGATGCAGGCCAGAGAAAGAAAAGAACCAACAACAACAACAGAGACTAAAAGGCCCGACATCCTGCTGCTTCGGCAAGCCCAGGGGCCTCGGTCGGTAGTCATTTGGACCATGTGTTTGCGGAAGAATGACAAGCCATGCAAATAGCTCGATCGGCTGTTTTTCCTCTCGTCTTTTGTTTTCTTTGGTTGTTTTTGTGGTTGCTGTTGTGTTGTCTGCAGAGACAGAGAACCTCAGGGATGAGCGAGTTCCACAAAGAAGGTAGAGGGGGGTAGGAGCTGACTTGTCAACCTCAGGACCTCCCATAGGTTAATGACCCCAAAACACAATGCTCTGTGATCAGATTAGATAGAGCACTCTCCCCCCACTGCACTAATCAGCACAATAAAGGACATAAAAGATAGAATTACCATACAGTGTTTTCACAGTCCAGCATACATCTCTAATGTAGCTAATTGAAGCCCCTTTCTCTTGCTTTGTAACCGGTTTACTATTTCTGCACTAAATCTGTAATTAGCCAACTTAGCATCTTTTCACCAGCCACCAGTTAAAAGGTAACATTTATCTTTACAATGGACTCTACATGCTTGTGTAAATGCTGACAGATGCCTTAGAAAAAAACATGCATCCTGCCAATTCTTTACCTCAGCAGCACATTCCGTCAGTATATGGATGAATTTAGTGCTTTAGTCCTTTGAGGTTAGGAGTTTAGGTGTCTTTTGAAAGGGTCAGATAGGGTTTAGAGTTGTAAGAAGAGGAAGTCAGGGCTAATGTTATCTAACGAAACAAACCAAGTGTTTGCTGCCCTAGATAAGATAAGAGAGATTAAACAATACCTCATGGTCTGTAATGACCCTGTTGATTGGAACACATACAGGAAATATGGTTCTTAGGCAACAGCGTTTTGGGTAAAGTGAGGGGGTAATACTAAAGAACGGAGGTCTCGTCACACAGAGCTGCCATCACTGTGATCAAAGTGTTCACTTATCTGTGCCAAACGCGGACTCTGACTTTGTTTTCTCTGTGATCTGGATCGCTGTTTACTCTCATGAGGCATATCTAAAAATTACCCTTTTTTAATAATTTCTCAGCTCTTTGTTTTTGCCACTGCGGAACACAGTGAATAACTGCTCGGAAACTACAAAAGCAAGGAGAGATTTTTATATGCTCATGCGCTTTAGAGCAAACTTGGTAGCAACAGTGCTCTCAACTTGGAGCTGATGCTTCAATCACCTGCTTAAAATACATTCTTATTATCCAGTTCCTCTCTTGTGCATGGTTGTCTGGAATGAAGTATTCCAGCGTGCATCATTATATTGTTATCTGTCAAAGCAGAGAAGAGTTTTGTTGACATTCTGTGACTTTCTGAAGGGGTTTCGCTTTAAGCTATTGTAAAAGCTGGAGGAACTGGAGCTACTTAACTGGCCTTAAATGCCACCTGAAGGTGTTTTCAGGTCACACCTCCAACTGGCTCAACTTAAAGGAGGCGTCTACGCCGTCTGACACCAGTGCTTCTCCACTCATCCCGAGTGGCTTGGATATCGGATGTCTTATTCCTCTGCAGCCAGGAGCCACATTCAAAGGAAGGCTATAGAAAGTGGTGATGGGGGAATAAAAGGAGCGGTTGAAATGAGGGGACATTTATGACTTTCCTGAAAGAAATATTTGTAGACCAGCCACCCACTTATTAGCGCAAGAGTGTAAGGTGCTTGTGGTGGAGTTGTGAATAACACGTTTTAGGTATAGCTGGAAGTAACAGGAGTAGACCCTCTTTATCCCTCTCTGTTCCTGGGGTGTTTCTGAGATTAACCTTCAGCTGGAAGAGGTGTATATTAGGTGTGTATTTCATTGGTGGTGCTGGGAAGGAAGTGTGGGAGGATTTCATTGTCGGGGGAATGGGACATTCAACTCGGCTGGTGATGTGCTCCTCTTCTAAATGTGCATAAAAGTAATTAAAGCTCTGGGTATACTTAATTTTTTTGACTGTACTACAAAGTAAGAAACCACACTCACATTCTCACAGTTACTACCATGTAAATGACAAAGGGTAAAGAAAGAGTCTGCCTCTTTTCAGGGCTGATTGGTACCTGTTGCACAACATAACAAAAAGGCATATCATTGATGTAAAAGATGTGCATGTTTAGACGTGGATATACTTTTTCTTCTTACCTGAATCATTTAACAAAAATCACTTTTAGGAAGTGTTGTTGCCTGTGAGTACAGGGATTTGTTTGCACATGTTGAAATTCTCTTTGAATCTTTGAAGTATGTCTGTACTAACAGCGAGACAGAAGTAGAAAAAGGTATATTTTAAAGTAAGCGCTCTGTGCCCAGGAACAGTCCTTATCTTTTTACAGATCATAGCCTTGTAATATACCTTTCTATGCTCCAATTTCAACAAACGAACCATGAAGACGAAGCTGTGACATTTCACAGGCCAGTAAGAACTCCTTTAAGCTGGCCCATCAAAGACAACCAGTAAAAGTTAGAGGAAGTCAACCAGCAAATCTCGGATAGAGGAGATGGGTTGGTGTGTTGGGTAAATAGAAGTGGTGTCATTATAGCCAACATCAGTCGCACACAGGCAATAACAGAGATGTGAATTTATACGCGGTGATTGGAAAAAAACACTGGGGGCTGCAGCTGCCAGACTTTGGCAGTCGCTGATGCTGTCTCAGTGTTGGTGTGAAAATGGCTGCGGTTTGAAATGGAAATGGTCCATTTCTCTGATGGGTGTTATTGGTGAACAGTCTTTTGTTGATTGAATCGTGGCTGCCTGCATCAAGTTTTTGCATAACATTGTATTACGCTCTCAAAAATGCATTTGTCTTTTTGTAAAGGTCACTGTTAATGTGGAAAATGCCAGCATTTCCTATTTAGAAACATTCATCACTGTGACTGTATGATTTTAAAAAGCTATTCTTCCACAATCATTTGAGCATTTTACAGTTCACATTTCCACACAATCTGTTACGATCAAGTGGACTTATAATGAATTTTTGCATCTCTGCAGGTTTTCCATATTTTTTCGTATACTGTAACTAAAAAGGTATTTGCTATATTCTTTGATTATGCTGCAGCTTCTAACCTGCAACACTGTTTCTCAATTATATTTTTATCTACTGCAGTGTTCTAACTATGTTCTCATATTGTACTTGTGAATCTTCTCGCTTTTAATTCTCTCTTTTTTTATGTTTTCATCCATAACTTTTCTCTCTGCTGCACCAGTGACCCAATTTCCCCACTGTGATCATTAAAATTTCATTATCATTATCAGCAGCATTTCTCTTACTTGTGCCTATCACCTGAGTATCTGCCATGGGAAGCCTTGAATGTAAGCAGCTACAAATCCCAAATGAATTTTTTTTTTTTTTTTTACCACTGTTTTAATGTTGCACTGCTGAGTTTTGAGCTTGAATTCCTTTGAGTCGTTTGTTAAAGTTGAGCCAAAATTCTACCAAATTCATTAAAGTTCAGCGTGCGTTGCAGCAGCAGCCGCCCCCAGCTCTCTCAGGATAGGGAAACCCCAGAGGAGGCTCCATTTAACCCCTTAGGATTAGCGCTCATGCCTGCTTTAGCAATGGTAAAAGGGAAAACGTCTCAGCACATTGAGTCAATAGGGACTCTGGCTTGCTCTACTGGCTTCCCACCCAAAAATGGACAAAGAAAAAAGAAGTGAAGCTTCAGCTCTGACTTGAATAGGGCTAGATGTTTGCCCAGCCTGCTTTACCATTTGCCCTTCCGCAGCCTTCACAGTACATTAGCAGGCCAAAAATACGAGGCTGTAATCTCAACAATATATTCAAAGCGAGTATGCGGAGCTTGACTTGAATATTTTGTCTGCATCAGTTAGTCCACTTAAAATGGGAGGAAGATTGCCACAGTTGTGTGTAGTTTTTGTTCATACCAGCACAGCATCATAGTATAGAAATGGATATATTTTGATGTCTACATGTTCAGTGGTGTCTTTGAACTGTGTTTACCCCAGGCTGTCTTTAATTGTGTATACTGAGCGGACTCTCCAGTCTAGCAGCCTGGCGGTGTTTCTTCATTAGCTTGTTTTTCGTCTTCCTCGCTCGTGGTTCGTACTGTATCAGATAGCATAGCTGTCCCTGTGTTAAGACGGTCCGGAGAGGTGTGGAGACAGTCCGGTGCCGTGTCAGAGGGCGTGGCCTCTCCCACAAGGGTCCCTGGCAAAGTCGCAGCTCTGTGTGTTGACTTTAGGCCTCGGCTGACATTCCCCCGTGTTTGTCTAGGCTTTCATCATGGCTCTGTTCAAACAAACGCCAGCAACTGAAAACACATTCTCTCACTAACTCACAGTAAAGCACACACACGTACACATAGTGACACATGGACTCACTTCGATTTGACTTCATAGCAACAGGTGATGCCCCAAAGTGGAGTCTTAACCACAGCAGCTGTATTATGGGTTTCCAGGGCAGTTCTTGTAAAAATGACCATGAGCTTTAAAGTTGGAGTGTATTAACAGCTGTTAATAATGTGAAATAAAATCTGTCCCCAGCAGTGTATCCTCAGGCCAGGATAGAGTAGCTAGATGTTTCTGCTTATTAAGTTGAATCTGCCTTCTGGAGTAAAATACTAAATAACAGGTAATGTCTTTCATTCGCAAAATGAAAAGAAAAACAGCTGTGTTTTTGCATTTGGCCACG
This sequence comes from Chromis chromis, assembly GCA_900302755.1. NCBI lineage: Eukaryota > Metazoa > Chordata > Actinopteri > Pomacentridae > Chromis > Chromis chromis. The sequence continues at coordinate 71,402 of OMNN01096214.1, forward strand.
TAACTCTGCCTTGTACATTTTTTGTCTGTCTGAGCTGAAGAGTTGGAGCCAGCCGACAGGAATTTATCTGTCAGTCAAGCAGGAGGAGTGTCTTCTTCTGGTGTGGATTGCTGTCTGTGCGGATGGCTTCCCAGTCACCAAATTTCACGCCTGCCCCGGTGCCACAAAGGTGCCGCAGGAGGGGCAGTGGAATGCAGGCTGTCGGGTCGGCAGCAGTAGGGGTGTGGGTTGAGACAGACATCACAACTGCAGAAAGGGAGAGTGATAACATCCCGGTGTGGTTGCAACATGGAGGAGCGTGGGTTTTCGAAACCAGGTGTAACACACACCTGCATATGTTCTTCCACCTTGCTTAATTAGAGTTCAGTATCCTCCTAATGAATATCCTCGCTCTTGTCTCTTGTGTGTTTGTGTGCTTGTGTGTGGGAGCTGATGGGCTCAATTGGGAATTATCTTGCATTCCCTGGAGAAAGCCTATTTTTCCTCCTCCCTGTTTATCCACAAGAGCATACTCACTTCTGTGTTAGCTGTAAAGACTCAACAGCCCATTACTGATCCCCTGATCTATTGTTAAAATTGATTCTGTGTGAATATGGCTGCATGTTTTTTTTCTTAATCTTACTTCAGTGTAATCTCAGACTATATTGTGTCAGTAATTAATGCTTGGCATAAGTGAGTTACAGTTGCATAGTCAGAGTGCTTTCACTGTTGTTTCCCGTGCCAGCAGGAGATTCCTATTCTTTTGTGGTGCAGAGAGGCACATTTCTTTTCTGTCACCAGATCTTTGAGCGGGTTGGCGGAGATCAGTCACATCATTCATCAGATCTGAAGCTGAAAGTGTCAGAAGTAATAGAAGAGTATTCAGTCTCCCCCCCTCGACTTACTGTGGCGTAACAGCGTTATGTATGATGTGTAGTCATCTGCTGGGTTGTAATTGGGGCTAAAGCTGCTGAACCCCTGCCTGGTTCTTCTGAATGCAGTGACATAGAATCCTCCATAGAGACTGACTGTGTGATTTTTCTCATAGCCTGACAGGCGTTTGAGGCTTCTCACATATCCAGCCGTCAGTTTACCTGAGCCACTGTTTATGTCTGTTTTTGTCAGTGTGAGACATGTGTATAACTGTGGGGGTACAAGTGTCAAGCATCAGTTTACACCACATAAGGTCTGATAGATGCGGCGCTCATGATGTCAGTAAACTACAACAAAAGAAAGTTTTCTCCCAGTGGCTCCACAGCTGAAATTCAGTCACAGCAACATAAGGTTATCAAGTCAAAGAAGTTCTTTCATTTGTTTCATGCATCGAGTTTGGCCCTCCACCCCTCTGCCTCTGAGTCTGCTGCTGCCACCCACATCACATGGTCAGCTGACCTTGCCCCTCCATGTTTAACAAACTCTCTTCCTTTGTTCATTCGGCTATGTTTCCATGGTGAACAGGCTGAATCACCCCAAACAGCATGGACTTGTAGCCTCAAAAGGCCACGCTGGCCTGGCAGAAGTCCATAGTCTAACAATATACCTGAGACATAAAGTGCTGAGGATGAAATACACCAAAGCCTTCTAGCACAGTCTAAAATCATGTGTGTTTTATTGCTGTCTGAAGACCAGTATGATGGTCAGCTGGGTTGTGGGGAGAAAGAAAAGTCAGTTGTGTTTATAGTTTACCCAGTAAGCAATTGCCAAGCTGTTTGCTTAGAAATGTGGCTACTTATTTCTAAGCCAGGATGCCTTTGGTCATTTAAATGGTGCCTCATGGAATATGTAGCAGGCTGCACTATGAATTTAGGGCCCCACTGGCTTGTCTATTTAGCCTTTGCCAGAGGGCTATCGCAGTCATATTGGAGTACACAGTGGTCTGTTTCTCCTGACCTGGAGCTCCAGCTGCCAAATGAGGTATTAGCTGGGAATGGGGACCTGTTAAGGCAGCACACTGTCATTTTAAAGGCCCTGATGTACTCCAAATGGACATGGACTGTGGACATGAGCTGAGTTCTGTTTATTACTACTTTGGGAGTCTGCTTAGGCAGATTTCCACACACATGTTCAACCGGTCAGAATGGTTTGTAAGTTCCGAAATTTTGGGGTGTGGACTGTTGTAGACATGGACAGATGACAGCGTTGACTGTCACATCCACCCCCACAACTATACAGCTACAGAAAACTATATTTTTGAAACATGCATATCACTCTGTAAATGAAGGGGAGGTTTTATAGCACATACCTGCATCATGTCTGAAAAAGACCTTGAGTTTGTTTATTTAAAAGTCATGCCGGCAGTTTGATTGCAAGGACCTTTCCACTTCATAGCCGAAGCCATGAACTACTACATCGTGCACAAGGTTGAATACAAAAAAACAAGAAAGATATCAAAAGGGTGATTTTCCTTCTTGCTGTGCTACTGTGGCTCAAGTTTTCATTTTGTTACCTTTTGGAAATAAAATCAGTTTAACCTGCTGAACCCATACTTAGTGTATGTTTTTTTTTTTGGTCACAGAAATTACAATATTTACCAGTGCCAGAAACTGTAAAAACAGAAAGAATTGTCTGATTAAATTCTAATCAAATTCAAGCTTGAAATTGTAATATTTCATCGAAAGTCCATTATTCAATATCTCAACAAAAAAAAATCTCCAACAATAAACCACTTGTGCTACCAGAATCTGTAAGGAAAAAAGAAAAAAAAAATTGTTGGTTCCTCAACACAACCATGAAGCCATGAGTAACTTAGCTGCAACAACAGTCATGGGAGAAAAATTCAGGGATTTTCTGGGCTGAATGGGGCTGAACTGCAGGCTGTGTATATACTGGACAGATAGGAAACAAGAATGGAAACAAATTAAAGGTGTAAGTAGGTAAATATCTATAATATATAAGGCTGGCATTTCTGTGCACACTTAGAAAAATGTTGCACATGTTCATTCCAGGATTTAAACATTTTTGTAAAATAAGTAATTAAAGAAATTAAACTTAGTTTTTTATTTTATTTTATAATTAATGCATTATGAATGCATTATACTGCACAAAAGACATGTTTGCCATGATACATACATACATACAGCTTAGCCCGCTAAATTTCCAACTTTTGTTTATGTTGACTTCTTATGATAAAACTCCACCAAAGCACTTTACAAACTGTTGTGAGCAAATACAGAAATTTGCCCTGAAGCATGAACTGCCAACTGTTGCACCTCATGTCATGCTGACATTGATTGTTGATCATAGAAATAAACAGTTCAACTGCAAAACAAGCTTTAAAATCTATCACTGCATGGAGCCTGTAAGAGAACTGCTGGGCGCATTTCTCCTTTAAGATCATTGTTTTCCAGCTCACCACAGCTGTCCATCAGTGTTGCCACTTCAGTGAAATCATATAAGGGCTTTTAAGCTCCCTCTTGCATGCAAGATGCCACATATCATGTAAGTACTGATGCACTCTAATATCCAGCATCCATGTTGCAAATTCCATGTCTGAAAAGGACTATGTGAGTAACAGTTGGCCTGCATGTGGTTTCCACTGTTTCCCTCTCTCACACTATCTCAGTAACTACAGATGGTTTTTCATATCCAGTTCCATATTTAACGGCCATTAGTGAAGAAAGCTAAAACCGCTAATGAATGTCATGACATGTATTTTAAAAATAATTTAATATGTGCTGTCTGACTAGGAGGAAGCTAAATCGGTCCACTTATCCACAGAAAAGTGGACCAAACTAGGTTTAACCCTTTGAACCTAAGTAGTTTCTGGGTGTTGTTTTGCTCACTGCAGGCTCATTGTGGGTTCATTTTTCACTGCAATATTAAGTCTTGTACCTTTATGGAAACAGCTCGACCATGCATAGAAGTAGAGAAAACTTTGAAAGTATGTAAGAACTGACCTCCAAACATTGTAAAATGTATTATCAGATATGTATGGCAAAACCACAGTGTTACATTTAGTTGCATTCAAGTGTGGAACTGCACTGGTGGCTCCACTTAGGTTCATTTACACAGTTTAGACTAAGATAGTGTTTTAAATACTTTTGTCTTTCTAAGCCGAGACACATCTGGTACATATGGACCAATGAGGCATTTTATTGCACATTAAAAAAAGAATCAATCGCAGAGCCAGAGTATCTGTGATATTCAGTGTAACAAAATAAGTCTCAGATGAAATCATTTGAAAGCACTGAATTCATGAATATTGATAAGACATGTCACATATATATATACTTGTCAGCATTCTACACTCCACACAGCTTAAGTTGAATCATTAATTAGGCTGCCTCTCAGATTCATAGTGTTTGTTAATCCTTAGCTGACAAAAACATGATCAGTTGTAGAGGTTTCTTTGCTTTAACATGAACTTATATGTAACTTTGTTATATAAAAAGTGGAAAATAGCTTCAGTAAGGGTTTTGAAAACAATTTGATCTGATAAATTCAATTTTGAATTTATCAGTTCAGATTTGATGAGATGCAATTGATCCTTAAGATGCCCTGTGTTTTTTCAAGTGCCCTGAGTCAATTATGCAATGCAACCAAATAAGATAGAGCGATAATTCTTTTTGCATATAAAACCCCGAGGAGTTACACTTTCATATCACGCATCCAACGTGTCCCAGAGCGCTGTTTCCTTCCACTGATGTGTTTGCAGAAATCCAGTATAAAGCGCACACAACAAAAACATTATAATCTAGACCGCGGGTGTCACATCGCTAAGTTCCGACGTTGGAATACACTTCATTACATTGTGAGCATGAACTATCACGTGGTTCCAGACCCTCACCACACACTCCCTACACTCTCTCACACCCACACCCACATGTTTATGGAACCGCAAAAACCCGTTCCTCTGTGTGTTATCGTGGACAGTATTTTGTCACAAGCCCTATCACAGCTCCACTGTTGCTGTTGAAGTGTAATGTTTGACTTTGAACTTTGATTGCACCATTGATATATAGTGTATATATATATATCTATAGTTTACTTTGGTGTACATGTTGTCTTTCTGCAAATTGTTTTTTTTCTGTATATAGTTATGTCTGACTGTATATGTATGGCACTACAGCATGTAAAAATGTAAAGATATACTCTGGCTACTTGTTCTATTGTAGGTCTTAAAGGGTTAACAATAGGATGGCCGTTTGTTGTTAGAAACTTCATGTTCAGTTCTGAGATATACAGACTCTAACTATCCTGAGACCATTTAGTGTTTACATTTTATACTTTTAATTGTCTGCTTTAATTCCACAAGGTTTCACATGGAAATTGTAAATGAGACAGTTTTTCTCATTAGTTTGTCAGTGTTTTTGGCGCTTCTGCAGGTGTGTCTTTGGTTTTGTGGTGGCCATGGTGAGATTGGCTGTGTGACTGTAATTACTAATTTAGCTAAGTTGTGGGGGGAAAAAAAAAGAGCAGGAAAAGCTGGAATGATCAGACGATAGCTCTCTCCAGCTGCCTCCAGTTCTAATCTGCTCAGGTAATTCTCCTCAAACCCATTGAGTCCATACAAGCGATTGAATTTCAATGCATCTCTGATGAGATGGGGGGGAAAAAAACAACCTACCTTAGCACTCAAATGGATTGGCAAGCAGATGCTCGGTCAAAGTGACAGGTGATAAGTGCTTTGGCAAGCTGTAAGTGAAATCTTTATGTATGTCTCGCTGTATGTAGCCGCGCTGTCACTGCCCATCCTTCATATGGTCCCTCTCATTTGCAGTGCCTCTTGGAGCATTTTCTTAGCTGCAGAGCAAGAAGCTCTCCCGGTCTGATAAGCACCTGTGACCTTTCAGATGAAGTGTTCTGTTTGTTTAAGTGACTACAGCACAACTGTCTACTTCACAAGGTGGTGTGTGGAGAAATGAAATAAGAAACTCCACTCCTTCTGCTACTTCATTAGCACCGACTTCACTGGTCTCATATGGTCATTTCTTGTTGAAATAGGTTTTTAATTTGTTCTGGCAAAGATAATCATTTTAGTCATAGCCTGTTGTATGCAGTTATTGTCAGATGGAGAGGAAAAAAATAAATAAATTAAAGTGAATTTGGTGTCAAAGTTAAATAAAAGTTGATGCTGTTGGACTAATACTAAAAACCAGAAAGCTTTGTGTGACTTGCAGTAACTCTGAGGCTTTTCTCTACTGTCACTGTTCACTTATTAATCTTCAGAAACCAGCAACCTTAATTTGTAGGCAACCTGGCTTGTATTTACTAGAAGGAGTAAATGCAGTCCTTTATCTTTGTAGTGGTACAGCTTTAGTGCTTGCGCATACAGTATGTCTCACACTCTGCCTCAGGATTATGTGTAGAATAGGCTGCATTTTATTGTAACTGCTGCATCCTCTTTATTAGAATGGAGAGCACCTGACAAATTTTACACCTCTCATGGAACAGTGGTCAGTTAAGATAGCACTTTCTCTGGGAAAAAAATACCTGTTTACTTATTAACGCTCCAGCTTTAATCTTTGAAGCGTAATGTGCTGTAGTGTACGTACTCAAACAGCCACACATCTAATAAACAGCGTTCTCCTTGTCTTCATTGACAATTACTATTCCTTTTGTCTGTGTTTTCCCTGGCTGTGTTAATAGCAAAGTGTTTCAAATAACACCACTTTCAGAAGGCCCATTTTTGAAATACTTAATCACCCTTCTCACTGTATTTGCCACGGTACCAGCAGGCTATGCAGCCCATGCAGAGCAGCTTAAGATGCTTGGCCTGTATTTAGCCTGTTGTGTATAGTAATGTGAAGCCCCTCTAATTGGAGTCCAGGGGAGAATCTCTGGGAGCGCTCTCTACGTAACTGCCCCACAATTGTCTTCAGGTCAGAGGGCAGCATGGAGATTTGCATTAAGTTCTATGACAGAGAGAGCGTTTAAGCCGAGTGTTTCATTTAAAGCAGCAGCCCAAGCAGTTGGAATGCCGCGCAATATCTCTTCATTCCTCACACAAAGTGGCCTCAGCCACCTTGATTTATTTCCCTCTTCACTTCATTTCACTGTATGCATTTTTCATCTGTGTGGATCAGAAGCAGTCTGTGCTTTTCAGCTGAGACCCACACACCAATCACATCATATCAAATCTCTGTAAAATGGACGACTCAAGACGCTATCCCAACATCTGAAACTGATGGCAATCAGTAAATTGCAATCTTAAGTGCAATAGTAATGCATCGGTAATGGGTTGTGATCATAACCAGAGAGCTTTGGATCAGAGTAGCTAAGCCTATTGTCTCTAAGGACAAAGCAGGGTTGGAGCAGCATGGGTGACTATCCTCCTTTTGCCTCAGCCCACAAAGTTGAATTTCCCTGGTGCAAAGGTCTAATCCCCCTTTTCCCACTCTAGCTCTGGCTCAGTCAGCCATCAGGTCTTCTCTTGCGCTTGCATAGCATCATTAGCTGAGGGTCAGTCCTACCCGCTCTTTAACCCCCTGTGAAGCCCCTGTTGCTCTTTTTTTTTAACAAAACAGTCACCATTTCCAATAGCATTACCTCTTTGGCTGGTGGACTGTAAAACTCTAATACCAGCATCGTAAGGAGTTTTTAATCCTCTTGAGCAAAGACCCATGAAACATGGTGATGAGACAGACCATGCATGCGTCTACACAATTTCCTACATCTAGTGTAGCAGCACTGTTATTAAGAAAGAAATAAAACCTTCATATTTCTGTCCTCCCAGCCTGTTTCTTCAAGTTACAGTATTACACAGCTGTTAAATAGTTTTAGAAAATGGCAATAGGAAATTGTCATGTCTTCATTGTTGCAGAAAGAAAGAGAGCATGTGTATCTCTTGGGGAAAGAAAATGTTCTCTATTCATGCATGTATTTTTAAAATGTTTTTTTTGGGAAACAGTTACTAGTATTCACAATGTATCAGATTGCCCAATGTTAGTGATTACAATGTTCGGATTGAACAAACCAACATCATATCTTGCTCTCGGTCTGTTCTGGATTGGTCTCTTGGTCTGGTGTTCTTTACAGCAGAAAGGCAGGAGCTCTCAGAGGGCATTAATGCTAAATAGAAATTGGATTTAACAGCAACACATAGATGTACTTTCAGGACGATTAGGGCTGCAGCCAGGCATGGTGTCCTACACCTGCTTGTTTAGTGTTGGATTAAGCCACTCGGAACCTGCACATTCACGTTCCCTTCCTCCACAAAAGTGTTTTTGAAATTTCTTTTCTTCCCCTTGGGAGTTTGCAAAGTGATACTCCTGAAAGTTCAGCTGAGAAGGCTCACAAGACATATTTTGTTAAACCAAAGAAGACATTCATTTGTTAATAGTTTCTATTGTCTCTCTGGTTTGTTCAGATTTGTTCTTCTTTCTTCTGAATTGTTTACTGAACATTTGTTTCAGTAAAATCTGCGTGAAGTCTCGTCTTGCACATTTACTGCAGCAGTTTTTACTGGTTGCACAGGTTCTTATTTCAGTGGCACCATTAGTTTTCATGAGCTAGATGTGTCACTATGTCACATCTTCAAATCTGCTAAACACTCAAACAGTAAAGGTGATGCATTTACAGTGAGCTTAGCTGTAAATAGCCTGCTCATCTTGGAGGTGGAACAAATGTCCTGTTGTGCTGTTCACAATCTGGCCTGAAGCATTATTTATGTGATGTAATCATCTGGGAAACAAGGACATGGAGCATGCAGGTGGGTGACTGCAGCGCTGTTTGCCACACACATAATCATAAGAATGTGGTAGAAGTTATTTAGTCATTAGGTGGTCATTTTGAAAAGCAATTGGCACATTTTAAAATGCGCTTAAGATGTGGCAAGTGCATTATCACTAGACCGGAAATGAGTCAACATAAAGCTCAATTTAGATTGATTAGGACTCATTTCATACATTTCATTTAGTTCAATCATAAGAGGAATCTAAAGTGACAAAGGATGTATAGATGTTAAGCCTTATACATGTTATGCTTCATATAACATTCGAGTTTTAAAATTCTTGCACATTTATTGCACAAACACTATTACCCGTGCACAAGCATTGCTTTGTATCAGATTACAATGTTTGCTGTCTTATTAAATCATGTGTTGTGCCACATCCCATCCTATATCCACCAGACAACTTTCATCTGAGAGGAACAGGAGACAGAATGCAATCAACTGTTTATCCAAAAGCTGATATGTTTATCACTGCATAGGAAATGTTGGCCCCATGGTATCACTTCCATCTAAATAGAACCATCTGCATATGGAAATACTGCTAACAGCCACACTGTTGCTGCCATAACAAAGTTGATAGATTTTACATCACTAGAATTTGCCATACAAATAACAAATGTGTTTTTTATGCATACAAAAATGTGCTGTGGACGGCTTATTCAAGATTGTCTAGAGGTTTTTTTATTGCCAGAGTTACAACCCTTCGGCCTTTATATAATAAAGACTTGAAATAAAATAAACAACCACACTACACTCAATTTTCTTACTGCTTTGCACTGAGGATCCGGGAATGCTCACTCCGAAAATTTACAGAACGGTATCCCACAGAGGGCCAATAATATAATTCGGTTTCCGTCATTGCGGCGACCTAATGGCTGAGTGGTTGGCGCGTATACTACACAGACTAAAATGCCTTTAGCAGGTGAGTCACTGATTAAAATCCTGGCCGGACTTTTGCTGCAAATCGTTTACTTTTCCCACATTTCCTGCTTATCTGCACTGCACCGCATCTGAATGATGGCAAAAAAACAAACAAACCAATAAAGAGGAATTATAATTTTTCTTCACTGAATTGACTAAAGGCGGGCACTTCTTGTGCTCATCTGTGCTTGTGATGCTTTTAAGCACAAACTGTGCTCCACTTCTCAAAAAACCCTTGAGTGAGTGTGTATTTCAAAAGCTGAACCCAGAGTCACCAGACAAGGGGAACAGGAAGGAGAGTGAAAATACCTCCGATGTCGCCCCACTTTGTCAAAATTCTGTCATTGATTTTAGTAGGCAATTAATCTCAAAGGAAATAATTGAGTTTGTCCTGCCAAAAATACTCAGGTACAAGTTGCAAGATGACACAGAATAGGGTACACATGGAAGCTGATGGCTTGTATAGTCATTAATTAGGCAAGGCATAATTATTTTTCAGAAGTGGAGGGCATTGTGTGAGTTATTTAAATTCTTAAGCTGAACTCAAAACATCATAACATATGGCACAAAGTGACATGCTTTATTTTGATTTTGATGTTTAACTGTCATGTTAAAAAGGCAACCCAAAAGTCTGACTTCTGCTTCAACACCATTACCACATATGTAACTTTGGTTTTCACGTGTAAACTGCAGCACGTGTAAACTGCAGCACAAGACTCAACTGCTTTTATACCAGTTGAGTCTTGTGCTAAAAATTAAGGATTTAGTTTAAAGTTATTCCTTAACAGTAGTTGTGACACCTCCTTATGTTAGAATGGCCTACATAAATCTAATAACACTGCATCACATGGTTGGGTTGAGGCTGTTTTCTCTTTCTTTGTTGAGAAACTAATGCATATCGTTAACCTGTGCCCTGCTGGGGGCAGATAGAGATCGTTAGAAACCACACAATGCTGTGCAGAGATGTGATCTTACTATGATATAGAGACCTTTGGCTCTTTGCCAAATGTGTGTTGGAGTCACTTTGAAGGACAACAAACCATGAAAAACCTAGAATTTGTTATTCAGAGTATATTCTTGGTCTTTGGTTAAGTTATTAATTTATTAACCCGGTTAATGAGCACAGTTTTCTTAATTCATGGAATTGCATCACAGATATATGTTGATATGCATGATTCATTTGTTTATGCATACGCTAATTATTGCCTTGTTTTTAGCTGCTCGATTCCTCAAAGCAGAGTTATTTTCTATTTTCTAAAATTGCAGAAATGCAGTATATATTACATTCCCTCTCTGTTTAATACCCATAAGATGTAAACTCTTTCATTTTAAGTGTTATTGAGAGTATGTGACTGTCAAAACTTAAAGCGCATGTTAATAAGAATACATTTTAGCCACTGCATGTTTGGCAGTTTGTTGCTATATTTGTGATTTAATAGATAATCTTCAGAGCACTGCAGTGTTGCACCCATCTCTTTCACTTCTTCCATCTCAATAAGAGTTAACTTGGTATGAATTATTTTATTGCATTGAAAATGTTTTAAACTTCTGTTTTGTGTTTTTTATGTATAGGCCATATGGAAAAATGGAAATTGCGGTTTTTGGGTGCATGATAAATTTGATTACCAATACGTCTTTCCTAATCTGGGCTACAGGAAAGCTGCTGAGAGTGCATACTGACCAGCTGCTTTCTGCTATTGTTTTCTGATGAGTCAGTGCATGTGTGCAGCCGTGATAAATCAGGCCCACACATTTGATTGTCTTTCCTCTCTTATTTGAAGTACAGGCATCTATGAACAAAAGGATTTTGTATGGCAAACTTGAATTACTGCTATTGCTACTTTGCTAATGAAACTGAAAAAAACAACACTTTGTAGATCCTTGTGCATTCAGGGAGCTGATGGAGGATGTATTTCTTTCAAAGGCATCTGAAAATGATTCATTTCAGTGTCCCAGCTGTTCCATCTTCCCAATGTGGAAATGGTATAAAAGCAGTTAAGTGGAAGATATGCAACTCAAACCCACATTTAAAAAAATGCAGCTTGTCACATGAAAACGCTAACGAATTGCACGCAGTGGTGCGCTGGGACAATACAGACAATTCAGTAGCTTTTAGTGGATGTTGGTGCATACTGTGGCAATTAAAGCCCATTGAAAGTTTTTTTTCCCCATTATAAATCCTCAATCTTACCTGTGAGAGTACACAAATTTGGATTTTGAGTCACAATGGCTTTATATTGACCTCGATTTGGCACAAAGAACGACACAACCATCGAAACTAATTTGGGGACGGCTCGTCGGAGAACATGCAATATATCACACTCCAAAAGACTACAACAATAATATTGCTCATTCTTTTTTTGGCAGGAAAACATATCGTGTTCTCAGTTGAATTGAAATTGTGTGTGTTGGCATGCCAGATGCTAACTCTTAGCACCACACTCCATCAGAGAGTGGTTGGAAATGTTTGTGCGAAGGAGATTTTTGGGAGGTAGAGGGGGAATTGGGAGTGTCTTGAAAGAACAATATGCAGGCAGTGTTTGTTCCCAAACAAAATAAAGGCTGCCAAGTAAGTTTTTAAAATGTTAATATTTTCTGCATCTTGTAGAGTAAATCAACTCGATCAGAAATTTTTGTTATCGCCCTCACACATATGAATAAAATCTATACATAGAGTCTTAAACAACATTGCTAGATACTTAGGACACAACCTAATTGAGACATGACATAATCAGTAGTCACTGCTCATTTTGACAGGAGTGATGAACATGCATGGCCATACTTCCCATTGAAAACTGCTGGACTATGGAATTATCTGATCAGATTTGTTGAAGTGAACATCCTTCCGCTGTCGTCCTAAACAAATAACTGTCATTTCTTTTTCTTTTTTTTTACTGGACCTCCTGTTCTCTCTTGGCAGCCCATTTCCTGGCTGCATGCACTGCTGTTTCCTGTTCCTTGAGTCAGAACGAACAGTGGAGTGTTTCTGTTGGACTGACTGTAGAGCGATCTGAGGGAAGCTTCTGAGAAGTAGAATCAAGCAAAATCAAATCATAGCTGAGTGCATTTTAATGGCTTTGGGAATCACACAAGCTCGCGAACACAATTAATTTGAGCTTTCTGTTGGGTCGTTCCTGCACATATCATCAGTTTGTATTAAAATGTCTACCCGATAGGTGACTTCAGCATTTTCACAACCTCAGCACGCATTATTTACATGTGGAAATCAATAATGATATGCAACATACTGTATGCTATTACCTACTAAAGCTTTAAAAAATGCTGCAATCATCTTATTCAGTCAGGCTTCACTGTGATTTGGACAATGAAATGTTTCAAATCTGACATGTTTATTATTGCCGTTGAACAACACTTTAATTTAATGCTTGGGAACAGCGACTGCTCATTTTGTGTTTTTCCCCCCAGTTATTGATGTTTACTGAGCCTTTTGCACCTCCTGTGGTTTTACAGTTAAACATCTCTAATTCCAGTCTTATAGTAAAAGCTGTGCATCATACATTTCAATGAGGAACCTTTAACGGTGAATACAATAAAATGTAACCTGATAAATAGTCCCGTTGACCTTAAACAAAGTTTAATAAACATTTAAAGTTAAACAGGTCTAACGACTTGTGCAAAACAATACAAGCGTCGGCTGTGCGAGTCGGAGGACAGAGTGTTGCTATAACGCTCCAGATGGGCAGGGTTGTATGTGCTGTTAGCGGGCTCAGAGGCATGAGGCCTGCATGGAGCCTAAACAGATGCTGCTCTTTAAATGAGACTTCTGACATTAACAGCGGTTAGTGCACTCCTGTGAGGCCTCCCTTTACAGCTGTTCTGAGGCCATTTCGTCTTTTAATTGGGATGGGAGAGATCATAGATTACATTAGTCGAACAGGAGACACTGTGGGCCAATGGGCTCCCACAATGGGACCCCTTCCTCTTTTTTTTTATATCCTCTGGGCTGCTAGCTTCAACTTAGCCGCCTGCTTAATCAGCCTCCCATACGGAGCATTGGTCCTCACAGACCAACTAGCTGTATGTGAAGGTTCTGTAGTGAGAGTCTTAGTTTATTAGCTCCTTTTGTGTGTGTATGTTGGCAAGAAGAAAATACATGTGTTTGTTAAAAAAATCAAATCTTTACTTCGTCTTTATTCCTGCTGTAAAATGTTACCCTTAAAAGCAAAATACATAAATACATATCATTTTTCTCAAAGCTAGAATGCCGCCAGTCTAGACGGGGTGGCTGTAACCAATACCTGCTGTCTGGCCAGCAGTGACATATTATATATTTGCAGGAGACAATCCCTGTATTTATGTATGAGTTAAATATGCCCAGGAGACACCACTGGAGATTACATATCTGCAACTGGAGTGCTAGAAAAGATTGACATACGACTGCTAACTCGATTCAAACTTGATTAGGCCAAATTGAAGAATGAATGCTGCCTCTCTTTGAGCTAGGAGGGGGGAGGAAAGGCAAAGAGAGGTATTAGCGTTAGAGTATCAGTGCTCCCCGAGCAGGCTGCAGAGCCTGAAGAGTATGTTTTTAAACCTCAAAGTCTGCAGGGAGAGGGGGGCAGACTTTGTAACTAGAACATACACTGTATCCACTGAGGTTTTAGAGTGAAAGTTTGCTCTCCCTGTCAGATGAAGGGAAAAAAATGTGAGGATTTCAAGACCCATCAATCAAGAGTGTGTTTCAGGGTCCTGTTTCGCATGTCACCAGAGAGGAGTATACACACATGCTGGCCAACCTAACAGACATGCTAACACAACAGGGGACGCTGACCAGAGGGCAATGAATTTGGGCCGATCCATTTCATTCAAGTACAGGGTGCTTGGAGAGGTTAATCCTGCACTACTGGCAGTGCTCTTGAGTGTCCACCTCTCCTGTCTGTAGTCTGGTGTTACTTGAGTTAGTGCTCTATCTTTTGCTGTCTCATACAGCTTTGTCTGAGGGACTGACACAGCTAACCACAAAAATAATTTGTTACAGTCCTAATGGTCTCTATGTATCACACAGCATCTATTGCGTTGCTGTGTGCAGCTTTGCCGGCCTGCATTGTGTTTTAGCAGCTACCACAGGATCCTGCTTCATCCTGCCTCAGATCTCATTAAAGATGGAAGTGAAGATTAAACCACATCCTCTTTAGCACACTGCGGCACTGGGCAGGAGGCATCCACTTCCCTTGTATTACTCATAAATAAGACTGAACAGACAGCTCCTGCAATGGCAAAAATAATGCCTGTTTGCCACACCAGTGAAGGGTTTATTTAATCAGACAAGCTGACAGACATTCTGGACACTATTATCCCTACTCCACTGAAGCAGCCCAGGAATGTTGTAGATTTGGCAGAAAGATGTAATATGAACCATAGTGAGGAAATAAGATTGTGGTACGAATTAAATCAAAATGGTCTGGACCTAATTACCATTTTCTGCTGTCTGACACCTTATGTTTTTATGGATCCTGAGGATTTTTCAGTCTAAAAATGTATATAATGTGAACTATCTGGTCTTGTTGATGAGTAAAGTGTGTGACTTTGATGTGTGACACAGACTTGTGCAGGGTTGTCAGCCAGTGTTCCTCTGAATGAGACTAAAGCTATGTTTCTTTTGTGCTTTTGTGTAGCAGGAGGAAAGATAAGCCAATTAAACGCTTTGGAGGTTTGAAACTGTAGCCCAGCTTCATAAATGATGAACGCAGCGAGAGCTAGCACTGGCCCTTTACTGCTGGCTCCTCAGTAATTAGAACTTCCATTAATGATCACAAATTCCCTCCTCTTTGAAGTGGTTCCTTAATCCAGACAGTGTCACATTCTTTCAGTGTATTCAGGGAGAAAGCTCAAAGCAGCTAATCTGATCCCAAATCTGAATTTAGCAGTGTGACAGTTATTATGGTGTACATGGATGCCTCTGCCATTTAACTAGACAGATTGAACAAATTTGCTCTTCAAAGATTTACCTGAGATTGTTAATATTTTGTGGTTTGTAAGTGAATTCTTTATTGTGAAATCCATGCACAGTAATCGCTGGTTAAATCATCAGCTTAACTTTTTCTCAGATTTTTAACTGGTGGCAACTGTGAGACAAATCAAACCCCCCCTGATGTTCACCATTTTAGTCAGAGTCAGTCTACCTGTGCAGCTGCCGATTCCATTTAGGCCATTCATCCGTCTCACCTTCCTAACTGAATTGCATTTTAATCATGTATGCTTTTAGCCATCTGTGGCTTCAGTTTTCTCTCTTCTCCACAGTGCACTCACATTTACTATTAGGAGACACATAGACAGGAGCCCTTTTGCTCACCGACCGGACTGCCTCATAGTTGAGGTAACCTTGGAATACAGATAGATCTCTGCCACTAATAGAGGTCACAGAGACATTTCCATCCTTCATGTTTCCAAAAAAGATTTTTCAAAAAAAGATGTTTTACAATTAGATTGTATTTGTCAAACACGCGACCGACCGACCTGAGAGATCTTTCAGGCAATTTGTCATATTTACCTCTTGCCCCGGGAGCTTGTAAAGATACAAAAGGCAGAGCGAGGAGTGCTCAGTGTTTGTGTGGCAGGACTTGGGACCTGTCCCTACTCATAGTCCCTGATTGGTTGGTGACAGGAAAGACTAGGTAAGGTTAATTCTGGAAAAAAGGATATATCACAGTGTGGTGGCACCCAATGCATTTCAAATGATGTGTCCTTGGGATGCAAGGTTACTGCTGAGTCCTCTCACTAGAAACGGCCTGTGTAACTATAGGTAGTATTGAACGGGCCCTACAAAGAAAAGGTCTTGTTGACTTGTGCAGAGTGCTTCGTTACACAGAGGGTCTGTCTGCCCTCTGATATTATTGTTTTGATGAATTTTCCAAAGCTTATTTCTTTGTAGGGATGCACCTTATTAAGACTGCCACTGCAACAGCTTCCATACTCCTGGAACAGCTTCCAGAGGAGCAGTCTTAGGGACAGCTGGGTGATTTAGTGGCTTCTTTGGCCATATTAGATATTGGGGAATGGTAGAGTGCTGCAGTAATTACTAGCATGATTGATCTCGGATATCGTGATTGTGGCAGCATTGCCTGCACCTGACATGTCTCACAGCCCATCATTAGGTTAGTCTCCAGATTACATAATCATATCCTTGGACTCACGCTGTCTGTCTTAAAGTTTTACCTGCTTGTGAAATGTCACTTCTTTTTTTATATTCTACTATTAAAATGAGTATGGTGTGTTGCACTGGATAACAAAAACATGTGTTACAAGTTTAGTTCTTTTCCCCACCTTGTAAGCTACAGAGAAAATGACTTGGCTCGTGTACTTTTCTCCAGCTTTTATTTTATCACTTCTTGTTTGATTTTATGCAGAATTCTCTAACAGACTGTCTGGTGCTGTCATTTTATCCCTTTTCATATCTGCTCTTTTTTCCGGTCAGATTCCGGTTTTTCTTCATGTCTAGGCTCCCACCTGGCAGAGATTTCAGTTAGCCTACTGTGAGGGTGAGAGAGGGGGATTTATATTATTTTATCTTGGGATCTGTGTCTTACGGAAATGTCCAGTCAAGTGCAGGGAAAAATAATTATAAGGAAAAGTCAGTTAAATAAATCTTCGAGGGGTTCCTCCCACTGTGTTTTCTTCTCTTTTAACAGTCAGTCCTATAATCAGCCTCGCAGTTAGCCTCAGTGTGTGTGCAACAAAAAACTCAATTTTCTTCAGCTTGTGTAAAAGAATCATAAATTGGCTCTCCAGAAGTGACAGGTCTCTCACAATGTAACTAGTGTGCTGGTGTGATTTAGCGTTTGATTGGTGTTTTTGAGCTGCCAAAGTGAAGCAGCTCTCTGTTCACTGCCCCACCTCCTTTTGTCGAGACTCTAACACAGGAACACTAAAGCTGACAGTCTCATGTAAAACTAGCACGGCTTGGCTACAAGAACCACAGGGTTTGCTTATTGCTGTTAGCCAGTAGTAGATATAAACTGTTGAGTTAGTGCTATTTGAGAGGGACGCTTTGAGTCATTTCCCACACAATAGTTAATGTACATCTTGTGTAAATCTTGGCTTTAACACATAACCCAGCATTAAGAAAGCTACAGTGGGTATGTGTTCGGGTTCAGCAATGAAGTAAAGAGCTTGGAGGCAAGCCAATTAACGGCTGCAATTAAGCAGTACTGCAAAGTTCAGCAAGAGGACGGCAATATCATTTAGAGAGATATAACCATTGTCAATCTATTCTCCTAGTTAAGTATCCCCAAGATAACTATTTCAGTCTCTCAGCCTGCAACACGTCTGTCAATTATTTAGTTTGATGTGGTTGATTATGTGTCCCATTCTCCTGTGTAATCGGGAAGGCTCTCTGATACAAAAACAGACACAAGCCTGATGTTCTCAAGTGAAACACAATATGTGTGTGAAAGGGCTACTGCCTTTATCAAGTGAAATGATGTATAATTAGCAATTTCCTTGTCATGCCTAGGTTTTCAAACACGGGTGATTGAGGAGTCGGATGAGTACGTACAGTGGATAATTTCAGTTGCAGAGGCACATGCGGGTAAAGGCAGACTTCGCATTATTCTGCGGCTAATATCCTCTGATGAGTTCGAGAGGTTCCATTAAGCCAAACTGTGTCCTCTGTTTAAATATCATTAAAAGGTCATCAAAGGATGACTGCAGACTGGATGATGATGAAGCAAAGAGAGGTTCTAATACAGGATAAACGTCAGTCTGGCAGGATGCTCTTAGACGAGTGAGAAGGACTGTAAACTTGATTTGAGTTGACTGATGGATCGCATCAATTCAGTTGACGTAAACAAATGACTCTCGGAGCAGAACACCAAGAATCACACTGCTTAAGACTGAAGTTGGTGGAAAACACCCACATGAATTTTCTGCTCTTCATGCTGGCAATTCTATGTTTTATTCAAGCTCAGATTTTCTTGGTGACCCTGCCAGAAGGAAAACCTGCCTGTCTGATTGTATAATACTCAGAGTCTCCGCACTCTTTTTACTCTTTTATAGGGTGTGTTTTGAAAACTGACTGAATTGAAAAAAAGGTTGTCTTTTTGTTTTGTTATCATAAAAGGCCACAGATAGCAGTGAGCAGCAAATAATCCATTGAGACTCTGTGTGACTGCGTTTGTGGAAAAAAAAAGAAGAACAGAAACAGATTATTATTTGAAGATGCACTGAAGTGACCATCGTGTGATCCATATGTGATGCAAAGGAGAGACGCTCGAAATAACATTACACCATTGTTGTAATACCCTGACATTTCTCTCTGTAAGCCACTTCCACTGTTGTTCAAAAGACTGGCTCTGTGAGGTATTTACAGTTGTACGTGAGATTGTGCACTCCTGGGGAAACTGCACATTTAGTTGATTTTCGGAGTGGATCTAAGTGAATACAAACCCTCCTGCAAAAAATTTACCAATTAAAAAAATGACCTTTCTTCAAATGCTAATGCACTTTGACTTTTTATTGAATTTCTTTAAAAAATGAGAAGAAAAACCGTTAATTGTGGCAACATGTCTGTGAAGATTCTCAGTCATCCAGGTCCTGGTTATCCTCGTAGTCTCAATCGTAGCATCTGGACTTGGTTGAGTTTGTCGAAGATGTTTCACCTCTCATCCAAGAGGCTTCATCAGTTCTAAACTGACTGGTTGGGAGTTCCAGGTTTTATACTCTTCAGGAGCCATTAACACTATTGAAACTCCAGTCTGCTGGGAGAGTGTTGCCCCTCCCCTCATTATACGAGTCGTTAAGTCCTTCCCTGTCACAATGGGGTTTGTTAGGTCCCTTTGTGGCCAGGTGTGAATGGATTCTGTTCATCCCGGGCGGGTAGAGAATGTAAAACTGCATTGTATACTGATGAGAGGTGATGTCGCAAGCCTCCCCCTCTGTTTAAAGATGTTTTTTCCAGTTTAACATAGATGGCTTCCTTCATCCCCCCTCTCAAACCATCTATCCTCTCTGGCCAAAATTCTGACTTCATGATGTACATATTTTGCAAAGTAAAATTTTAAGTTTGTACATTTGTGAATTAATAGCTACAGGGGCT
Source organism: Chromis chromis (assembly GCA_900302755.1). Taxonomy (NCBI): domain Eukaryota; kingdom Metazoa; phylum Chordata; class Actinopteri; family Pomacentridae; genus Chromis; species Chromis chromis. Next base: position 91,027 of record OMNN01096214.1, read on the forward strand.
GTAGTTACATAGACTTTAGAGGAGTTGTATTGTAAAGTTCTTTGCTTTAAAAATACATGTTTTAAAAAAAAGTCAAGTGTTAATTAGAATCACCAGGCAGAAGTGACCACATTTGCATTAATTTTTGCCACAATTTTTCCATTGTCTTGGCGACCATGAAGCAACATTAAGATTTATTGTGCAGTTGTAGGTGTCTCTGTTGCAGCATTTGGTATTTCTATCACTTCCTTTAAGGCGCAGAGTTGCTGGCAAGCATGAAGAGCGTTTCTGCTATCAAGTTCTCCCCCTGCTGTGTGCTGCCGTCCATCTGCACCATTATCTGCCTGGGAAAGTTGAAACATATGAGACTTGTGACCAGGTAAATATCCGAACAGCTGTGATGAAGACAACATTTAGATGCAATATAAACATTTTCACGACCTGTGCAATCGCAGATCAGTATCTGTAAACGCTCCTCAGCCTTCCCATCCCAAACAGACTGAAGGCAGATTGTCTTATTGTGTCTGCAGAAGTCTGGCAGCTCATATTTGCAGAACAAGTGCAGGTGGCCTGAAACATGAACCTTAAGGCTAACAGGATGTGTGCTGAGGCAGCTGACCTGATGTAGCCTTCTCAACACTGTTCTCATTGTTAGATACGGCGAACAGTCTGTGCACTTCTTTGTTTTTCTTTCATATCTATGAGTCCTTGAACAGTTTCCTTGCGGGGCTGCGCAGGCTACGGTAATGAAACGCCCACTGCCGGTACTGATGAAGAGTGATTCAAACCGCTCAGATGATCAAATATCAGAGGGTTTAAGTTGACTAAGCATTGTATTTCTGTACCGCCAGACAGTCTACTAGCATTGGAATATGTGAGATATACTGAATTAGCATCATATACATTCTAATTATTAATTTTCAGGAAGGCTTGTCATCTGTTAGATTCATTTTTAGTAGATTTAATAGTAATTTTTCCAGTGACTTTATGTTTTATATCTGTGTTCAGAAAATCCCACATGTTAATTTTTTGCCTAGTAACTATTTGGACTTCATGTCAAATGCACTCAGCTTTAAACACTCCCTTGAACCCTTGAAGCCAGTAGACTGAGATTACAACAGTACATCTGTGCGTCAGCAGGGAGCTCTGTTGCACTCATGTTACAGCCGTGACCTCAGTGAAAAGATTTAAGCTCTTATTCAGTGTCACAGTTTTTATAATAGGTGGCTCTTTTTCTCTTAACTTTAAGAATGCCTGAATAAAAAAGCCAGATTTTTCCCCATCATCTGTACATTTTCAAAAAAAAGGAAAAAGTCTGTTCAGTCTACAAATTCAAGGTCAAGGACTTTAAACGCTCACCCAGCATTGTACCAAAGAAGAAGTTGTTAAATCCTCTAGGATAATTTTCTGTTGCATTCAATTCAAGAAGTCTTTGCTGAGCTAAACATAGCACTTGTAAACCATTTTCTACATGTGTATGCTTGTGTGGAGAGCTGCTCACAGGTGTCCCCGTGGAAATATTAGGTGTCTGGGGAGTTGAGTTGTCTTGGATGCGGTCTCAGTTCAGTCAGCCAGAGAGGCAGAGAGGACAGGGCCAACACCCGACAGACAGAAGAACGACATCCTCGCTTCGATATCAGGTAAACACAACTGCTAAAATGTTTGCATAATTTGCTTTGTGTGGGAGTGAGTGTTTATGTATGGCAGAGACGTTCTTAGATGGTGTCAGGGGCTTCTTTTTTGGAGTAGAACTGGGTGGGGTTTGCTTCATACAACTGGGAAGAATACCTGAGGTCACAAAGCTACTTATGCTGAGTGCAGCAAGGTAATTCACAATGAGGGAAAGCATGCATATGGTTATTTTCACGATAAGTGAAGCACAGATTAGTACAGATCAGTTTTTTTGTTTTCATTGATTGTATTTTTTGCAAGACATGTCATTGTCACTGCAGGTGTAGCAGTGGATGAGCCTCATGGCAGGCCTGGCAGCTCTGTGCCTGCTGCTGGTGTTTCCACTGAGCAGCTCCCAGAGCACCCTGCAGTCTGAGCAGCAGATCAGCAACCATCAGGCCCCAGCAGCACCTCCTCATCCTCCTCCTCCTCCACCACACATACGGGACATACTCAGGAAAGAGGAAACCATTCATTTGAATGCTAAGCGGACATGTAAGTCACACAGCAGGGTCATTCCACCTCAGTTCATCAAATGCCCCACGCCCGACCATCTTCAATTTGACAGATTGTTTTTAAAAGTGGTTAATATTGATTGAGTTGACCATGTGTTAAATCTGGAGTTCTGGGGTCATAGGTCATGTTGATTTCTGCATCGCTTTCTTTGTGCCAGTCTGTGGAGCAATGTTTGAAGTGCCATAACTTGAGAAATAATGTAGCTACAGTCCTGAAATTCTGTAGGCTCAATAATATGTATGTATGGTATTCTGTGGTACAAGGCTGCTTTGATAGAATAATACAAACCAGTTATATGATGTTGTATTTTCACACAAAAAATTTCAAGGTTTCTGTCTACTCCAGTATTCTACCAACCATAAAACTGTTGTTTTTCACCCTAAGAGGCTTATTCCCCCCCCTGTGATTGGTACTAATAGAAGCTTTAAAAATGTAGAGTATGGTGCCAATCAGAGGCATATGTTACGACAAATAATTTTTTTGCATTTATTGACAATATTTGAACATGCATTAAGCTGGTATGATAGGTGAAACCACTCCAATAGTGGTCCCAACTGGAAGAGTTGTATAATATTGTTACTGGACAAAAAATAAATCATGGTTTTCCAACTCATAGTCCTTCAAATAAATTTATGAAAAGTGGTGCCATAAGCAGTTTCATCCAGGTTTATCATTGATTTTCAGTGCTGTAGCTACATTATCTCTCAAGTTATGGCGCTTCAAACGTTGTTACAGAGATTGGCGTGAAGAAAACGATGCAAAAATGGACTTGACCCCACGCTTCTTTAGGAATTTTTAACTCAAAAACTAATGTTACACATGGTCAACTCAATGAACTTTCACCACTTTAAAAATCTGTCAAATTGAAGATGGTCTGGCATGAAAATTTAGTTAATTGAGGTGGAATGACACTGCAGTACACTGTAAAGAAATAACTTAAGAAACAAATTTTAACTGTATTTTCTTTAACAATTTGCTGTTATTTTTTCAGTAGTTCCCATTTCTGATAAATTACTGATAACAGCTTGTAAAATCCCAGGCATTGCAGATGTAAAAAAAAACAAAAACAAAAAAAAAACGTGCTGTTAGTATGTGCATCTTAAGACCTGTCAATCAAATTAAATGCTTTTAATATTTTTTTTATTTTTTTTATTTTTGCATAGTGTCCCTCATGATATTCATGGAAAGCAGCTGCTCTTTCAGAATGGTAGAGTTTATATGTTAAATATTTGGTAGATACAGTTGTGAGATTTTTCTGTGAGGATTTCAGTCCTCTTCATTTTAAACAGGATTTCTGTGAGAACATTCTGATGGTTTGTGCCTCCACAGATGCTCATGTCGACAAAGATAACGGCAAAGTTGGTATGTTCATCGCCGCTGCCATGGGGACCTTCGTTCTGATGGCTGCAGTTTACTGTATCTACAACAAGTTCTACACCAAACATCAGTACCTGCACACCCAGCTTAACGACGACCCAGGTAGAGCGCTTAATTGTTATCCAGTCACACTTGGGGAAACTGTGTGGCACTAATTTGCATTATCTGCAGAAAGTGTCAGAAACCTGTATAGAGCTGACTTTTGAATGCTCATATTTAATTTTTATTTTATTTTTTACTATAATAACATTGTTCATATATTAAATTTATGCTTGAAGACACATAATGAGTGAAAAAAGTAGTCAACGGCATAGCAGACACTGCAGTGTACCAATATTCAGTCTCAAAAACATGGATTCAGACTTCTGGGGGTTTCATATTTTTCCTGTTCTACCATGTATGAGTGGTTTGTAACAAGGATTCTTTTTT